>BGPR01053149.1:0-10460 GCA_013235015.1 Araneus ventricosus | reverse complement strand
GAATTATAAGCGAATGAATGATGATTTCTTCTTAAATCAAGTTTTTACGGGCCATGGCGTTTTCCCTAGTCACCAGGCGTTTTTTTAGTAAAGATCCCCAATGACCGTATGGAAGAGGAGAAGGTTCTGTTTCTCATGTGCTCTTTCAGTCTCATAAGTGGGCTCACTGAGGCAGTCTTGGCCCAGTAATTGACAAACTAAAGAACTCAAAGACATACTAAAAATAGATTTTATAGGAGGGATTTTTCTGATATTGTTAGAGAATTATTTAATCTTGCTTCTTCGCTTTGAATACTTAATTTTGCGTTTTTGTTTTCAGTCGGCACTTTGTAGCTAGAAAGTTGAATTGTTGGGTGTGATTGCTTCGCGCGACCTGTCGTTTGGACAGCACGGCTTCGGCCAGGTCGGGATAACTACATATGTACTATACATAAACTGGGATTGAAATGAAAGTAATACATAATTTGGGGGAAATACTCGTTTTCTAATGAGATTATGCAATATTTCATTAGATCTGTTTTCATTATCTGTTCCTGGAAAGATATTTTTCCATGAAATTGAATTTTTAATTTAAACATGAAGCCAATTTTCATTTTCAGAAAATGACACGAATAAAATCTTTTACAACCAACCGCTGGGAGTTATCAACAAAAGTATCCAGAAATATCCAGCAAATATTTAGAAATTAAAAGTAATACGATCTTTTATGCCTTAACTGTGAAAAAGCCCTGAAATGAGTATCCGATCATAATTAAATAATAATTAATCATCAACTTATCACCTTAATTTTGCATAATTGGTTTATATCTTATAACTGCTTTTTATTGATAAATAATTTTGTTAATAATTAATTTAGAACGAATAATAGTTTATAATTATTAAATATTTTATAAATGGCATAAAGTTTTGAAATTAAAACTAAAAAGAAACTCTTCATTTTTTTCGATTTGGCTACAACAGAACGAAAAATAAAATAACGTACTATTGCAAAGCTGTTGATAAAATATTTCAAAATACTTATAGTTAATTACTTTAGACTTAAAAGTTTAGACGCTTAATAACAGAAATTTAAAAATAAATTAGGAATTACACCGCTTGTATTAGGTTTCTAATAGTTTCTGATTAATGATTCTAGCAGCACTTAAGTAAATTTACGATTCTGCTGCTATTATAGTTTAATTATGGCATTAAAATTAACTTTCACTATACACTGAATGAGACGTCTGAAGTGTGGTAAAAAGTGATTAATTTTCAAAATAATTTAATTAATTATTTTATTAACTTAATCTTCTGCCAAGAAAGGATTAATTTTCTTTAGGATGAATAAAGAGACGCAGAGGTGAATTTTTATTTTCCGTGTGTAAATTTTTAACATTAGCAATTTTTTTTAATTTTTTCACCTAAAATAATACATATCTCGTCGCTATTTCTTAAATATATATATATATATATATATATATATAAAAGAGAAAGGGAGACTCACTGATTCATCACCGAATCATCCAAACTAGGACCAGAAACTTGAAATTTGGCAGGTGGTTGCTTCTTGGGTAGTAGGTGCTCACTAAGAAAGGAATTTTTGAAACTTTAATTAGAATTTAAATTAATTTATAAGTATCCTAAATTTCAACGTTTTTAGGAATAACTTCGGAGCATATTATAGCACATTATCCATTGTTACATCAACTTAAAGATAAAAAATTAGTTATTGAATAACACCAATTGCATTTCCCTGCGAAGTTCTGTTTAATTAAAAAAAAAAAATTGAAAACGTTTTCAAATACAATTTCCAGCAATGCTTTTGTTGTTATCGTCAGCAGCTTTTCTGGGGGAGCATGCGCAGAAGAGCTCCTTCACTGATTAAAAGAAAAGAAACATTATTAACTGAGAACTGACGATGGCTATTTGCTTTTTGAAAGTTATTCCTGTCGATATTTTGATATGTAATTCGATAAATCTTTCTTAAATTATTTATAAGTAGGTATGCTGTCGCTGTATATATTTGTATTATCAACAAAATATCTGAAACTTAAAAAAACGAACTTTGTAGTTGTTGGGATTCAGTTGTAAAAACTGAAACTCAACTCCAGAACCGGAATTCCTACTCAAGAAAAAAGACTCAACTGCAATTAATAATATAAACATACTATATTATGTAAAAACAATTAAGCATATTCTGGTTATGAAAGTCTCGCTCTAGATAGTAAAACAGAAACTCATATTCTCACATCTCAGACGATATTCATGCAGTAAAAAAATAACATGCAAGATTTAAAACGTATAAAATTAAATGTCTCTCTCGCGCGCTTTTCATAGCGCTATGAGTTTATTACAGTAAAATCTGAATTCCTGGTTTGTCTTTCAAACACATGGTGGACACGGAACAACATCATCGCCGAAATTGTTCTCACGAATACGAATTTCTTCTTTTCTTTCTATTCTTTTATGAATACTTTCCAATTTAAATGATGGATGCGGTTTTAAGTGTTTTTGTTTCATTTTTAATGATTAATTTTGCGTAATTCTTAAGATAAAAATTATTTATTTAAAATTATGATTTTATGTAATCTTCTAATTAGGTGACACCACCCGTTTGGATATTTTTCTTTATTTCAATCTATTTTAGATGGTAAAGGATACTTAAGACATTTAAGTGTTCCCAAGTGACTTTTGTATATAAAATTATTTGTTACGTTGATTTAATTGCTGGTTTAAATAGCAAAAATTCTGTAATACAATGCAGGTGTCAGCCACGTTGTTGTAATTTAAGAGATTAAACACAATCAAGCAATTAAACATCTTTAAGAAATCATTAATAATTTTGAAAGAATGAAATTTATGCTGTTTCAAAAAATCCTTTTGGATAGTTTTCAAAGACTACGAGATGTAAAAATATTTCCTGCAACAGATTTTCTCAGATAATAAAAATAACGGCACAGATAATTCTGTGTTGGAATTGCGACGAGCGATTACCTATATAAACCAAACTCAAACACCAAAATTTTTAATTAAATTTCAGTTCATTCTTAAAAAATATTAATAACTTACTGGGAAAATTAGCTTTCGCGGTTTTTAATCGTTTACTTCACTAGGTATTTTCATTTTAATTTAAGGTTTTAGACGATAAAAGGATTTTGTTCATAAAAATTTTTTTATAGAAATATCCAGTGCAAACTATATTGTTTTATAAAAATATCCAATGTAAAATACTACGCGAACGAAGTCGTGGGTATCAGCTAGTGAAATATAATTTAAAACTTCTTTTAATGTTTTCTTGTTGTTCACAAAGTGGACAAGTAATTGGGTATTCAATTAGAAGAAAGTGGAATATGCCATTAAATTAAAACCCGAAGGACTTTATATCCAGGATTATAGCTCCTCACTAAAAGAAGGGTACATAATTTGTAAATAATATATACCTCATTTAATAAGATTACATTCCCTTTACTCTTATCTATAAATATGCATAAAGGCAGTTCAGAAATTAAATATCGAATAAGGAAACTCTAAATGCTATTTCCTCTAAATAATAGATTCTCATAGCTTCTAATAAACAAATTTCAAAGGAGAACAAATATTGTTTATTTTTCATTGTACACTGGTAATCAAGAAAACAAGCATGCATCATCCTTAATGCTAATTTTCCTGAGATTCTAAGATTAATTTCGTTAGCATATATTTATTGTATACATGAAAATGCTCTAAGTGTGCTTTTCAAAACATTTCTGAATGCCTATAACATTTTTACTTTATATTTTGTTTACTCTTCCCTTTAGAGAAACTGAATTAAAATAAATCTCTTAAATAACTGGAACAAAGAAATGACTGGAGTTTTGGGATTAAACCATGGTAGTATATTTAATATCTTCTAAATCTATGCAGATATTTTAAGGAATTAATCACTGAAATATTAGACTTATTTCACCGGATGAGAAAGGATGTTTTATGTTATTACTTCGATGTTAATTAAAGAGTAAAGAGTGCCAGAGGCTTATGATTTAAAGAGGATAAAACTATTTTCTTTCGAATTGAAATAAATCAAAAATCTTAGTAGACACCAATACACGTTTAGAATGCCAGACTTTAATTCTAAGTATTGTTCTGAGGCAATCAAATAATAATAATGGTGCTCATGTTTAACCATTATTGCATTTACAAAATTGCAGTGAATACAAAAGAACATTCAAGACTCCTGCACTTTAGTCAGAATCTGCTTCGTGCTGCAGCACGTTCTGTCTCAACACAATCTTTGTTAAACCTTTTGCTCTTCACTTCTTTGATTATTAAAATACATATTTTCTTCATCATACAGAAAAGACTTTACAAAGTGAATTCATAAATCTCAGAAGAGTAGTAAAACGCCATTGCGGCACTGCTTGTTTTACGTGAAATAAATAAAAAAGAAAATTATAAAATCCGCCTTTAAAAAAGCGATCTTTGTCGCCCAGGTTACAGCGTTCCGGCCCTCCTTAATTTGCCACTACACAGCACTGGTAAACGATGTAATTTACAAACGAAATTTTAAATTCCTAAAAAAGTATGTCAAGGATGTAAGATGTTGTACGAAAGATTTAATTAATGTTCGAGAAGGAAATAATTATTATAAATCCAATTCCTTCTGAAAAAGATTCTTTAGGTTCCCAGAAAAATCCCAAAAAATACTGCTTGCGCAGCACCTCAAAATTTTGAGTAAACTTTCGCCATCTTGGATTTTCCCCCAAACTCCATAACTCAACAATGGACAATAATAGAGAGGTACTGTTGGTGTCAAATGTTTCTGTTTCGGAAGAAGAACTCATTATTGCAATAAAAGGTATAAAATGGAGAGTTGATATAAGTATTTTAACATAAAACAAGTTTGAAAACATACGAAAAACAGCATTTTTCACAAATGGAGGAATTTGCTTGGAAACTTATAATTTTATGGAGTTCATTAAAAATCTAAAATTAACACGCATAAATAAACATGTAGAATTCAATCTGACACATTTATATCTTTAATAAACGTTGTCTTTGTTTCACGTAATCTTCTCTTTTTGAGCCGCTGGTACGTTTGACTTGGACATGATCCTTCGTATCGCAATTTCTTAATCTCATCTGCACATCTTTTCGTTGTTTTAGCAAAACAAAAAATTCTTGAAATCACTGGTATCTCGAATATGCCTAGATTTTGATTTTTAAAAAATGTGCTGATAGGAGGATTTACCCGTCACTCTGGCGAAAACTTCCACTGCTTCCGTCACCTGGAGACTTCCTGGCATGGTGCAAATCTAACGCGTCAAACATATGTATATGTATATGAAGCTAATGTATCAAATACAAAAGCTCCTCCGATCTGGCCGAAGCCGTAAGGAATTTTGTGAACGTAGTCCACTCAGCATAAATACAGTCAACTCCCTTTCCAGTACCACTGGAATGTTCGTGTAGGTCTGAGTTTTCACCGCCACTCATAACAAATAAAGCAATTATAATATAGCGAATAAAACAAGATGAACGCAGGAAAAGTTCCGTTCCAACTCAGGAAGTCAAACGTGAAGACATGAGCTTTTCAAGGATGTCAATAGAGCATTTTTTGAAAGGCGAATAAAATACCAAGTCAGAAATATCTTTTTGAAGCCAGCTTTTTGGCCAATCGTCTCTTTCTTTCCCCAAATTTTACATTTTAATAAAATGTGTTTAATAGTCTCAAGTTGTTCACCACATGGACAGCCTCCTTCTTTGCCGAATAGTCTCTTTTGATGAGCACCAAACACTCCGTGACTTGTCAACACTTGGTTATAGTAGAAGTCACCTTATAGCCTACTGAATTTAACCTCTTTGAAAAATTTCTTAGTTCACGATCCCTTTTCTGAATTATTCCATCTCTCTTGCCATTTCGTAGCAAGTAGTTCCTTGTCCCTATACCTAACTTGAGCTTTTGACGGGTCAAATTCAATTTCTATTTGTTCTTTACTTGCTGCAAGCTTAGAAAGTGCATCTGTTCTCTCATTTCCTACAGTTCCATTGTGAGTTCTGACCCACTGCAATTGGATTTTGGTTAACTTTAATTTCTTTTTAATTTCAATTATAATCCTCCTTTTCTCCTCAGTTGATTCAATAGCCATTAGGGTTGATCTTGAGTCAGTAATAACTTTAGAGTTGCGAATACAAGTCAAACTATACAGTAGTCGATTGCCCTACTAATTGTCATTACTTCGGCCCTGAAAACTGTATTTTGGTTTCCCAATCTTATTAAGCAAGAATCGGTTTCTTTTCCATTATAATAATGTACATATGGCGCGCCCACTTGATTATTGATCTTCGATCCATCTGTATAGATCTCGTGGCCAGTGCCCGACGACTCAAAATAGATTCATCCAATACTTATGGTATCCCATGTTTTCATTATTTCTTCACAGTCAAAATTTTCAAATCCCTCATATATATTTCTTCTTTTTTATAATTTTGATCTGTTTAGCAACTTCAATTTCTAATTCTATTTTCAAGTCAAGTGGTGCACAGCCAGATAAAACCTGTAGTGCGTCATTTGAGACGGTGGTGTAGCATTTAGTAATTGCAATCAAAGGCATTCTCTGTTTCTGAAGTAGCTTGTTCTTTTGTTCCACTGTACCATTGTACCAAATTTCACTTCCGTACGTTACGATCCTTTCAATTATTACCGAATATATTTCTTTTACTATTTCCGGCCTTAAGCCCCATGTGGCTCTTGCAATTCTTCTTGTTTTTTCGTAAATCTTGCAAATATTAGTCTGTACTTTATTCAAGTGGGGGATAAAACTTAGGTTTGGGTCCAGCCTAATACCCAGATACTTTAGTTCTTTGTCATGAGATATCCTCGAACCATAAAGATGAATACTTGGAAAATGTGTAAAAATAACTTTGCTAATAATAAAATTTATGATAATTTTATATTGAAAAGTATGTACATTTTTTTACAGAAAAAAGATTTTACATAAATAAAACTAAATATTTTTAAACTTGAAAATAGAAAAATAAACAAAAGTAAAGACTTCAAAGGAAAACGAGCAAATAAATTTCAGAATACCTTAAAATAATTTTTTCTAAATAAATCTTCAAATTCTTCTGAATACATCATTATGTGGCTACATTTCTTAATATTTTTTACTTGCTATATTTCTTTTGATAGCAGTAGTAAGCAAAAAAAAAACTGTTTCAATCTTTTTTCATAGTTTCACGTCTAATTTCTTCTTTCTTTCAATAGCTGAATTTGTTTTGAGTTTAGAGAATTCTTTTCTTTTAATTTTCCATTTGATTGTTTTATTTTGAGCATAAATAAATGTTTGAGTTTCAATTTCATTACCAGTACTGTGTATGCTGATATTATGGCGTTCTTACATTCAAGATGAGAAAACACGAAGTTTATCACAGACTTACTATCGCAACCAAATTATTTTGATCGGTAACTGTGGTGTAATGTGTTGCAAATGTTAAACTTGGTGTCATTGAACATGATTGCATAAGAATTTTAAACCTGAGGAGGGGAGTTTATTAAAAATTTAGGATTATACTTATTTTCTTTATAAGCTGTTTCATGAGTTTTTTCAAACTCTTTTTTTAATTCAATTATTCATACTTAGTAGAAGCTGCTTCATAGATTTGAATTGAGTACCTTTTGTTGCGAATGTACTTTTAAATATAGATGCATAACTATCTCTTGGTATAGGACTCCGAGTTATTGCTATTTATTTAGCTTCAGGAACAGAGTCTGTTTTTATTTTCATTCTGCCTAGAAGGTTTGAAGCAAGAAAAGCAAAAACTGCGCATTTCCAGTTTTCGCACTTTTCTTGTTTGGTGCATTGAACATTGCCAGAACTCACTTCCGCAAAACGGATGCGTGAGTGCTATGAAGACACTGTTTGAATGAACGACACATTGCATTTAAAAAGACGCACGTGTTTTGTAACATAAGATCTTACTGCAAAATTTATACATCCTGCTTTGGCGACTACCGTAGTTTGGAGATGTTGAATGTTAAGCGTCAAGGAGTTGTCTAACGCAAAGTAGGAAAATCCAGGGTAGATGCGTCAGTCATTGACTTTTAAACAATTATTAATTTCCTTTAAATTAATGCATTAGGGCATCTCTGAAAATTACACCTTTTGAAGAACTGAGATTTCTGTGAGCTTTTAAAATTACTTTAATTGCTGCGCTTCTTCAAATTGCCATACTTCCTTTCAGAAATCTATATGCACAGAACAAAGATTGAATATAGACGTCCTTACAAATATTTTCTGTCACAGTAACTTGAAATAGAAATCGCTAAATGCTATTCCGCTAATCGCTATTTACGCTAAATACTCATTTTGAGATAAAATTATATTTACAAAAAAAAATTACAAACTGACTACTAGATTTTTCAAAGAATTTCTGAAGTGTGTCTTTTAAAAAAATCTTAAATGGTTTCCATTAAAATAAACTTCTTTTTCAGCCCATACCATAAATCTCAAAATTTATTCTCCGCTTACAACGGATTCCAACAAGAGACGGCAAATGCCAGCTCCGGAAATATCACTTTAAGGAATGACGAACACCTTTAACATCAAGCCCTAGAAAGTTGCCCCCTCACTTGATGCATAGTTGACTAACAGTTTATGTGGCCTATCAGCCAACTGATACTCAAGGGACCATTAACGAACTTCCAGTACGAAACTTAGAAGCTTACCAGAAACCACTACGCTTAGAGTTTTAGCTGGACATAAGAAAATGGAGCAAAAGGAACGGCAACATATAAGAAAAAGTCTGTCGTTTACCGTAGGGAGAGGATGAAAAAAGCAAAATTTGGGAGAAATGAAGGATAAATCAGAAAGCCTTTTATCTGACTAACCGTTTAAGGGACTATCCCAGGAACCAACTGGTACAACAAACATCAACACTGAACCTCCCGTACAAAACTTCACCACATAATCCAAAGCGAGGGGCTTTTGGCTAGAGAGAAAACTTTTAATTTTCTACCTAGGAATGAAGGAAAAAGAAAAAGAAAAGTAAATCAGTTAAAACACTGGATCACTAGGGCACCTCTTGGTCGTGAAATGCGTCTCGCCTGAGAAGAAGCGCCCCTGAGGAGTTTTTACGCTTAGAGTTTTATTATATTTTAATACAAAACATGTGTTATACATTTTCAACTGAATTTTTTTTATCATAAATCTAATTAATAATTTTTCTTAGTTTTATGAAAAAAATCCTTATAAATTTAAACAAATTTTAATAAGATTTTATCTGTTTATTGAGTAGAAATCTTTGCATTTAATCGTAAAATGCTGTAAAGCATATTTTATAAATTATAAAGAAGTAATGATTTTAAATCAACATACATTTTTTATTTAAATATAAAATTTGCAATTTCATGACATCTTCTATAGGTTCCCATGCCAAATATTCAAATATCCTAAAATTTTCAAAAAAGTGTGAATTTTAACACGAGGAGAAAACAGATCCTTTTCATGGTAACGATCTTGTTCAAGTAATTTGTCCTATGCAAAGGATTATAACTGTTCTCTGTGGAGTATGATTTCAGTCAAAAACTCATTAAAACAAGAGTAACTGAGAATAGTCTTCGCCCGCGATATGTTTAATATTTAAGTCGAGTTTTGAGTCCAGGAATGGATGGAAAGGGCAAACGATCAGTTGTGCAGAAGATGCGGAAAATTAGCAATTGAATATAAACAGATGGGGCGAAGGCAGGAGTAACTCATTACTCGATGGAATTACTCGGATATGGAATGGGATAAAGGTATGTTCCACTGCATGTGGATGACGCAAGTAAGGTTTAGAGGATAGTTGATGTCGTACGAGACAAAGATACAACGTGTCGTAATTCTTTAGTCAAATGTTACTGCGGTCTTTTTCTGTTTTGGAAATAAGTTCATAAGTTAAAATTTCATTTGTCAAATGATTCTGACAAAAAAAATCATAATGCCGCAAGAATATTTTTTTCTTCGGCACAACGAACCGATTATTATGCACATAACATTTTAATAAATGCATTTTAAATTATTTACATCCATTTTTCTATTAATTATTCATGTTGAGTTTTCTGTTGTGAATTAAAAAATGATAAGCATTTTACAGTAAAAGCAACGCCTTTATGAATCTCTGAGAAGATAGCAGAAAATAAATGTATGATTACTCCCATATGATAGATTTTTACTTTCAAATTCAGGTACGCTTTCTAGAATGCCTTTACTTTCGATGATGGACTTCTATAAGCGTCATTCTCTGCCGACACCGTAATTTGTTTGGTTCTGAGAATTACGGGAACAAAAAAAAATTCATGTTCATCTTAAGTTTTAGTGTACAATCTAATGTTGTCTCTTTTATTAGTCTTTGATTTCACTATAAGTTTCATTTCGAAATGAATCCTGCGATTTGGATATAAGTTCTTCAGATATTTGTTCACACACAGAAATATATTTTATTTACTAAATTATTTAATACCGCTA
>BGPR01053148.1:0-10461 GCA_013235015.1 Araneus ventricosus | reverse complement strand
TAATTAATATTTAACCCCTTGTGGCACAGTGTGCCAGCTGATGCCACACCTAATTTCACCCACTTCTCAACAATTAAATTCAATTATAAATGGAAAATAATAGGTTTAAGCTAGGGCTATTAGTAGTCATTTAGAATGAATAGAGCAGACATATGAAATTTCGTTTTGGAATAGGAAGTATTAGAGATAACGTTTGAGAATATTCCTTAACTTAGAGATAAAAAATTTTTTTCAGTTCTGGACATTTACAATTTTAGCAAATTAAATCGAAATTTTTCCTCCAATATTCTTGAAGTTTTAATTTATTATTTTCTGTAAGATTCAACAATACTTTTTGAGATAGCCATAATAAGATAAATAGGTAAAATAGCCACAAAATTTCACCTAGAAATAAATATTCCATCCAAAAGAGTGCACTTGATGTAAATTTAATTAAAAAGTAAATTTATAAAAGGTACTTACCTACATTCGAAAGATCCAGAGGAGTTTGATATCCCATATCTAGAGTATGACTTACAGGCTCAATGCGTGATGCATTATTTCGATGTTTGGCAGAACCAGACACTACGGAAATTCCAGTTCCAGCTGCTGCATAGCCTTAAAAAATATATATATATATTTCGCGAAATTTTTCCCGACTTCACCCAAAAATGAAAGAAAGGAACCTCTTCATTCATGATCTTGCAATGAAGGCAAATATTATCAATATAAATTAACTCTTAAGATTGAACGGGTAGAGGCTGCTTTCTTTCATTTTGGTGAAAAACAAATGAAAAGTTGAAATTACAAATTTTTACTTCTATTCATTTTTATTAATAGATAATTTTTATTAATTGGTACGAAATAAACAATATATAATTCCATTATTCTCAAGAGCAAAAAATTCTCGGATATATATTAAATTGTAATATGTAATGAACAGTAATTTTTTTTACGCTACTGAATAAAGGATTTATAAAACACAAATTAAAGAAAATTACTGAAAAAGATTTCCCCCCTTTTTGTAGAATTAAATAACTTTTTTATTAATTTAAAACAATAAATATTTTTATTCATTTTCGTATAATTGACCATGTTATGGATAAAGGAGTAAAAATCAACAAAAAGGTGCATGAAATTGTCTTGTCCGGGGTGCTATATAATGTCCATTAATATTTACTTATTAATGACTTTATTAAAAAGTATTTATTTATTGAAATTATCAAATAAGAAAATAATAAATAACTAAAATTATTATCAATTTAATAAAATTACAAACTATCTTACTTGTTTAATATGTTGTCGCTTAACAAGCAACACCACCTATCTCAATTTTTTGAAATTTCAAAGTGGAAGAAAATACTCAATTTTTACCAATTACAGATATATCTGAATATTTTTAACATCTGATATGAACATAAGACCGAAATTTCCTACCAGATGAGGAAAAAAAAATTCAAAAAAATCCATTATTAGTTGTGAAAAATTAAGTATTTTCTTTTCATTTGAAATTTCAAAAAAATATGACATATTGTTAGCTTATGTATATTTATTAAGATATTAAAAATAAAGCTTAAATTCCATTTTCGGTACAAAAATTTGGTTTATTCTATTTCCCCCCCCCCATCATTTCTGACCAAGTTTTTCTTAATTTGAAATTTTAAATAAATCGAATTTTTATAGTGGTCCTGTCAGCATTGCTCCAAGCCAAGTTCCCCTAAATTAGATAAGTCATTAATGCATATTTCATCGTTAGTTTCTCCATTTTCAGGAGAGAAGAAAGTAGATTTCTTAATTTTTATTCAATAAAAAAAATATATCATTACAGACAGGATTAAGTTCACATGCTAAATTACTAATCACTAGAAAATCACAACTTATTGGCAAAACATTACATATCCCAAAAAGCGCAAATGCATCGAATGTTTAAAATAACTTATAAAATATTTAATACAGCAACAAAGTAATATCAAATAACCTATGTGTTTATAAAAACACAAAAACAATCAGAATATGCATTATTCATGCCAACTAACACACCATGGACTTCAGATTTGGAAATAAATTTCAAAGTAGGGAGCATTTACGAAAAAGTTCATTTGACATGACAAAGGTTTTAAAAAAATAAAACAGCAAAATTTAATGAAATATATTTAAAGAAAAACAGAAATTTACGATAGAATATATACCCTAATTAATATTTAACCCCTTGTGGCACAGTGTGCCAGCGATGCCACAAATAATTTCACCCGCTTCTCAACCGTTAAATTCAACTATAAATGGAAAATAATAGGTTTAAGCTAGGGCTATTATTAGTCATTTACAATGAATATAGCAGCCTTATGAAATTTCGTTTTGGAATAGGAATTATTAGAGATAACGTTTGAGAATATTCCTTAACTTGTGTCAACAAGGATACATTCAATAAATGTCAAGAAGGATACACTCAATAAATGTACTTACATATATTCGGCATCAAGCCTTTTGTTCCAGACTCCGTACGTGAATCGGGATAATTTGGATTCAGAGCTGCATTTGTTGGTAATGTGGTAGTTCTTATTGTAGCACCTCTTGTTCTGGCAGAAGATCCAGCATTATCTTTAAAAAAATGTATACTTTGTGAAATTTTTCCCGACTTCACCCAAAAATGAAAGAAAGGAACCTCTTCATTCATGATCTTGCAATGAAGTCAAATATTATCAATATAAATTAACTCTTAAGATTGAACGGGTAGAGGCTGCTTTCTTTCATTTTGCGGAAAAGAAACTGCAAAGTTGAAATTACAATTTCTTACTTCTATTAATTATTAGTGAGCTTTTTACTGGATTCTTGTGCTTTTTATGATTGATATATTTCTTCAAATTTTAAGTTATCATAAATTTCTATTTTTAAGAAAAAAGCTCATCTAAATAAATAATATAAGAAATATATTTATTTATATCACTATGATTACAAGAAATTTTATGATGTTTTTAAAAAACATGAAATGTAGAAAATATATTTGCAAAATTATTACATTATATTTCAAGAAATCAGTAAAACTTCAAAAGTATGTATAATAAAAATAAATTTTTCAATACTGACTTGTTCCACTGGAGTTTTCATTTGTCTCATTGAGCTGCTGAATTGGGTTTGTGGGGGACCATATTAGCTACTTGACGAATATTTTCAGCAGATGCTCCAATCAATTGAATTATATGACCATGGCCATTGCTCAGTGCGACATTTTGTACCTAAATTAAAAAAATAATTGAATAAGCAAGATATGCTTTTGCTTATCCTTTCAAATGGACATATTAAAGATACATTCATTCATTTATATTTTGTTCAGTTAATTCAACTTTTAAAAAAATTGGTATATCTCGAAGGTCAAAATTCGTTATTACGAAATTTCAGCTCAAACACGGAAAACATCACTCCCCAAATCTGTTGAATTTGATTTGAAAAAAGGGTCTTGGGGATTTTTATCTACAAAGGCCATTATCCCCTATTCATTCCAAAGTTTTAAATTTTTTTTTTGATTTAAAAACCAAGTATTCGATTTCTTATGCCATCCATGTAATCGTTTGGCCTAAAGTGATCAATGCATATCCTAGCATATTTTACATTTATTTGATTGTACCTTATACATTTCGAGATCCAAATTTTATTCAGATTCGGACATACTGAAAACATACGATATATTACACCCAGGGTCGGCCTTAGGAAATGCGGGGTCCTGTTGGAAAATATTTTGGTTTGCTGTGTTTCCTATTCAATATATCCCAATCCATAAGGATATATATATATATATATATTATATAGTTATGTCAACCAGAATATTACCTGTTATATATGAACATTCAAAACAAAACATATCAAAAATGCAATTCAAAAACTAAAAATTTATTAATTTAAAAAAATTTAAATTATGGTCCTATAAACAAAAGTGCAGAACACATGCAAAGAGCACATACAAAACAAATCTATGAACTATATAACTCTTACAACTATTGAAAAAGTCAAACCAAATATTTGGAATTTTCAACTAAAATTAGTTTCTCTGCTTTGGAAGAGCATTAGCCAGGTTAAATCGATTATATAAAACCTATTTAAAATTTTGAAAATCCTTTCTTAGTGAGCACCAACTACCCAAGAAGTAACTACGTGCCAAATTCGGTAGTTTTAGGTTCAATTGTCTGCCTTGTTGAGCGTTTTCAGCAATTTTTGAATCGTGCTTGGTAACTCATGAATTGGCAACTCGATTTATCCAAAAATTTGAATTAAGAAAAGCTTTGTCTAAAAAAACCCCAAATCTGATTAATGGTTTGAAACTTTCATCAATGGTTTTGTTTCCTATGTACGTTACTCACATCATGCATTTTCATAAAAATAGTAGATATATTTGGGGAGATAAGGGTTTCTTTAAAAAATTTCAAATTTTTCACTTATAACCAGTGGCAGTTTTCCACACAGTCGCTAGAGGCGCTAGCCTCGTACCTCGATATTCTAGAGGGCTCAAAATCTATTCGATAGACATCGCAGTGCTAAGCTGACAACAGATTTACGACACTGGATATTGGGAGGGACCTACAACAATTTTGTGCCTGAGGCCCCATATTGTAAAAATCCGTCACTGCTTATAATATGCAGAGTTTTCAATAAAATTAAACGAAACTAACAGTATACTCGACAAATTTTAGAGCAGAATTGTTTTAAATTTTGAAGTAAATGCATTGAATTTAAGAGGAAATATAAGTGTTTGTAATAAATAATTGTTAACTGCGTATGTGGGAAACATAATACAATTTTCCTTTTATAATTTGGAAGCCAGTTATATAGGTTCACCTCTGTGGAGTAAAAGGAATCTATATAACTAGTTTATAAGTCTTAAATGGTAAAACCCCATAAAACTGGTTATTAAATTTTAAAATGAACTGCCCAAGTTCACCTCTGTGAGGCAGTTCATTTAAAAATTCCAGTCAAGTACAGTTAAAATTCCGAAAGATATTGGTATTGCAGAGAAGTGAATTTAGGTTGCACTCAGAGAGAACTAAATGAGGATGGTTCTTCCACAGACTCCTAATTTTTTAATTTGAATCTTCAAATCCTTATCGCCGAAAAGCAATATAAATACTACATTTAATTAAATAAGTATACATGGGCATTCAAGATATTCAACTTCCATAAAATCATAGTGCCGAAACTAAAAACAGCGAGGCCTCAAAATTCGCAAATGGACTTCAGTTGTATATCCCATGAAATGTATTTATTTATTTAATTCCATTCCATTGTTCTCTATGGAGGAGACTGTTGTAAACTACAGAAAACTTCATAATATATGAATAAAACATAAAAAAATAGTCTGCAATATTTTACCAAATGAAGGAAATAGTCTACAAATAAGAATTAAGAAATTTTAGTTAAGTCTGATAGGTATTTTTTTACTTTTAACATTCCAAATATTTGCCTTACAAAATATACTTTGTAGGATAAATAAAAATTCCTCTCTAGAAGGTTAGAAAGTGAAAGGATTTCGTTAATAGGGTCAAGTGGGGTAAAGTGATCATAAAATTTTTGTGGCCACATTTTTTAACTTAGGTGGATCATAAATATAAGAATTTGTTAAAATACTTCACATTTTTTGGTTGTTATTTTACATTACATTATTGAAGAACACATTGCATTAAAATTTTGGGAAAAAATAATGGATTTAAACAATTTTATGATACCTTCTTTTTGTCATGTTTTTATGACCACTTTACCCCATGGGGTAGGGTAAAATGGTCATAATCAAAAAATAAGCATAAAAACGTATTATAAGTAAGCAACGTTTTTTAAATAGTTAACAAAACTCAATATAGTTTCAACTTTAACAGAAAATCAGTTTATTTGATCAAGTTATACATTTTTAATAACTTATGATCAAAAGTTGTTTAATCAAGAATTTTAAGGAAAGGTGTAATAGTCTCAAGTTTAAATATTTTATTGACAGCAAATCTCCCTATTTTATTAAAAACCTGTCCAATAAGCTCTTTGATTGATCCCCCCCCTTCATATTTTGCAAAAATCCCATAGAAATACTGTAATAAGTAATTTTCTGTAATTGTAGATTCACTCGACTGAATAAAAGACATTTTCTGCCTTTTATTAAGTTTGTCTTTGCATGTTTTTAATTGTTTTCTTATAACTTTCTTTTCTATTTTTTACTATTTCTTCAGTCAAACCTTCATTACTGCTTTTGCGGGTTTTTATTTGCTCTCTCTCTCTCTCTCTCGAATCCTATATGGCCACTTTATGTATAGCTGAAACAGGTGGTTATAGAGTTGTAAGTACAGCTCATGTCAAATCTTTTAAAGGCAGAACTATATACAGCTATACCTGAAATGTAACCATTTTCTAGATCTAAACTATCTGTACGAGATGGCCCTGGTTCTGAATTTCCATTCAAATTCACAGTAGAGACTCAACTATGGTAGGTTGAACATCTCTTTCAGATATTATAGTATGCTTCACTTTAGCTACTTCTTAATAGGAAACAGTCTATAGACTTTAAAATCATTGATTGCATTTTCTGGAAGAAGACAGTCTATAATATTTTTTAAAAATGGGAAAACACTTAGCAAAATATTCTGCAATCAATGTTACTGGACCAATTTTCTATTAAAGGGGAAAATACTCCAACATATAATGGCTGGACATGAGAACATGACTTGTGTATGGTGGAAAGTGCAAAATTACAGCGCAATTATGCATGACCCTTTTCACTGTTCCATAGGCAAGTCATGTAACTTTTGTGTCCATCAAAAATTAAAATAGGTTTTGGGAAATCTAAAGAAAATTGCATAAAGCTATTACTTTTGGTCTATTTTAGCAATACCTTTAGTCCTGTTGCTTGTATAAATGAGCTCCTTTGTAAATAATAAAATTTAACATGAAATCATTTGCTGATGCACTAAAAAATACATCTTTTTTTTGGAATTAGCTGATTTTATATATGCATTATGTGATGATTTTGAAACAAAAATTGGGGTTACCTAGTTTCATATCATTAATTACAATCTGTAGTATATCTTAAATTATTATTTAACTAACATCTGTCTAAGAAATTAAGCTTAAGTAATTTTAAAACAGTGATGCATGTTAAGCCTATCGCTATGACCACTTTACCCCATCTTACTTAAATTACTATAAAATAGTATATGTAATTAATTCAGCTTATATGTTAATGAGGAAGTATTCTTGAGATCTACAGTGGCTCCCAAAAGTGTTCATTCCCTTACGATTTTCAATGAAATAGGGTTCTATCCATTAATTAAAATTAATATTTCAGAATAGGTATTTAATAATAAGATCTATAATCTATTCTTAAAAAACTACATGAAATATTTTAAAAACATAGTAAAACTCTATTTTTAAGAAATCAATAATCAAAAAGTAACAAAAACTTTATCTCACAAAAGTCTTCATACACTTTTTAAAAAATGGTTATTTATTATATTATATTTATTATTTAAAAATGGCTCATAGTCGTAAAGAAACAACAATCGGCATTCAAAAATTTTCACCATAGTAGTGATAAATAAGTTTGGAATATCACTAAATTAGTTAATTTATCCCATTCTACAGTGCAGTATGTGATAAAATGCTTTAAAGAAGAAAATCTGATCGAAAACAAGGTAAGAAAAGATTGACCGGCAAAGTTACCAAAAGGTGAAAAGAGATTTATAATTAGAAAATTTGTGAAAAATCCACGTTTGAGTGCTTTAAAAGTTTATGCAGAATTTTAATGAAAAATTTTCTTCTTCAATGTTCGACGAGTATTCAGAGGAGCTGGATTAAATAGGCGTTCTGCCCGTAGAAAATTTTTTGTTAGTGCGAAAAGCAGAAAGCTTAGACTTTCCTTCTCAAAATCAATGTCAAATAAACCCGAAACGTATTGGAATAAGGTCTTATTTGCAGATGAAAACAAATGTAACACTTTTGGTTCCAATGGACGTATAATGGTATGGAGAAGAAAAAATGAGGAACTTAATTCCAAGAACTTAGTTGGAACTGTTAAGTATGGAAGTGGAGGTGGCCTTGTGCGGGGGTGCACGTCAGCATCAGGACTAGGTAATTTGGTATTTTTTGATGGCATAATGAATCATGCTCTTTATTTAAATATTTTAAGAGAAAATTTTAAATTATCAGCCCAAAATTTAGGTATTGGATACAACTTTGTTTTTTATCGAGATAATGATCCTAAACACACGGCTCTCAACGTTCGTCTCTGGTGTCGCTATAATTGTCCACAAAATTTGAAAACACCACCTCAATCCCCAGATTTAAACCCAATAGAACATATTTGGAGAGAACTGGAGGTTAGAGTACTAAAACATGACATTAAATTAAAAAGCAAACTAAAAACAGTAATGATGGAAGAATGGATGAACATTGATACAGAAATTACAAAAAAACTAGTGAAATCTATTCCCAAACATTTAAAAGCTGTTGTGGATGCTAAAGGATATCCAATTAAATATTAATTTAATGAAACATTAGAATATTTAATAATATGTAGAGATTTTTTTTTTAAGTGTACAAAGACTTTTGTTAGGATTATTGATTTTTGTTTATCGATTTCTTAAAAATAAAGTTTTACTATGTTTTTAAAATATTTCATGTAGTTTTGTTAAGAATAGATTATAGATCTTATTATTAAATACCTATTCTGAAATATTAATTTTATTTAATGGATAGAGCCCTCTTTCATTGAAAATAGTAAGTGTACAAACACATTTCGGAGCCACCGTATATGAAGCTTTCTGCAGAGTCAATCTAAAGAAAACTTAATTTAATAAAATGTAGGAGAGAAGTTAAATTAGGTATTCCAACTTCAAAATGCTACATAAACACACAAAGTGGGTGTTTTCTTCAACTAGTGTTGCAATTAGTATAACTTTGAATGTTAAACTTGGTTCTTAACTATTAAAAGCTAAAATAAAAAAATTACATTCATACCAATATTCATTACAAAGTTATAACAATTTAATTGATGTATGACCACTTTACCCCACCTGACCCTATAATATAAATTTTATATATATACCATTAAAGCTTAAAATAAACTTATTTTTCAAAACAAATGCTTCGCATCCAAAACAAATGTTCTGGCACTCTCTTTCTTGGCGATAAACAATTGGCGAGCTTAACCCTCTGACTGCCACAACGGCTTTACCGGGCCATCATGCAAACTGCCAGACAAACGGCTGAGCGGCCGAATTGTCGTATACTTATTTCCTTCCCCTTTTCAAAAGGGTCGGGAAACGGTGCGGAGCAATCTTATCTTTTTAACAATGATTGTTTCCCCTTCCACTGTCACTCTTGATTGATATATCCAGTAAGTGTTCGAGGGCAGATGTTTAATTTACATTACTCTTTCTGCTTGCTAACTGCTAAAATGATTGAATATTGGAAAGATTTTATATCAGGAATACATTAATAAAATATCGTTTGCTGATATTGATGAATTCTATTTAGTTTTAATGAATTTCAGAATGGAATTTTTTAAAGAATGTTAATATAAAACCAATATCGGAAAGTATGTAAACAAAATGTACCGATTTGTTTTTTAAAAATAAAAATTGCGTTTGTAGCATGCCTTTTTCCAAACAGTATTTTAAAGTCTTAATTATGAATACAATGACTTAAATATTCGTACTTTAAACAGTCTTACAGATGAAATATAAAATGTATTGATTTTTTTGGTAAATTGTGTTTGTAACAATATAGAGTATTTTTCAAAGCTAAATCTTTTTCCTATCAATATTTTAAACCGTCTTAATTATAAATGGAATGAATTAAATATTCGTAGTTCAAAAAAATCTTACAGATCATTTGAATATTGGCAGATATTATGTATTCAGAGTGCTGTTTAAGTCAGAAAATGTAATTTTTAAAATAATAATGCAATTAAAAGTTCCCATTGATTAGAAAACCCAGGGTTTAATTGTTACATTCATTAAAATTCACCATTTTTCTGTTCTTCGTAGAAATTTACATTTTGTGTTTAATAACAACTAGGGGGCTCTGCCCCCTGCTCGCTATAATGAAGACACTGTGTGTCCTAGAAATTATTCTAAAATCTTCATATATATATATGAATCAGCTTTATTTTGCTTCTGATGCTTTAACTTAAATCAGCACAGAATAAAATTTTTTAGCCTCAAAAAAGATATTTTTCTTCAAGTAAAACTTACAAAGTAAAGCTGATTTCCTTTTAATGCTTTCACCTTAATAAAGAAGGAATAAAATTTTTTGGCCCTGAAAAGGGCCGTTTTTTATATAGTGAAAGCATCAGGAACCTTCCCCATAAACACAATTAAATATTTCACATTTTGGAGCTATAACAGAAACAGATTCAAAAGATTGTGCTGTACGAAAGCAGGTATATAAATATTCAATAAATTTCTATATATAAAATAATATACAACATTGAAACAAATTAAAAATGTAAAGCAA
>BGPR01053147.1:0-10461 GCA_013235015.1 Araneus ventricosus | reverse complement strand
AAATCAGACAGCGAGTTTGGTCGTGACTACGTAACAAACTAATTTACAGACAGAAACGAAATGCCGAATGGTCGAATTAAAACAGGAACTCGCTTTACTCAGTCAAATAATTTAATTTAAAAATTCAGCAATAATATTCTACTATAGTTTGATTATACTAGGGTTACGAGAGAAAATTCGCGATTTTCTCTGTTTTCTCACTTTTTTTCCGAGTTCAAGTTATGAATAGCATGCTTTCACAAAGTTCTGAAACACAATAATAATGTAACAGTGTTAAAGCTTTAATAAATCACGGAGGAATTATGAAAGAAGGAATCAAGTTCTTAATTATATACATAACAAAGAGATAAATAAAATGTCGCCCCAACTCTTATCAGTATAGCAAAAAGAAAATAATGGATAATTGAATCAAATGAACTCTAATGCTTAATCTAATAATTTACTTTTCATTTCTAAGGTTTAAAAGTTCTGTAAAAAACTGGATACAAACGCATTCCGAAATGGGGTTAAGCTCGACAAACGAAAAATCGTTTGCTAAAATAATAATCAAACCTCGCACATATTCCAATGTGATAATTATGGGGAAACATTAAGTTGGAAGTATTATAACTCTTTAGTTGTCATTTTTAATGGATGAAATTACTGTTATATCTTATGGCTGAAAGATTATGTGCTTTACGGTTTTGCTTAGGTAATTACTGAAACCGAGAAAACATCTGAAAGAATGTTTACTTGAAAAGAAAATTGAAAATTCTAGATACTAACTGTGCATAAATTATTATTTTATTAGAAATTTATCACACAGAATTACTTCTTAGAATTTTTCTATAATGATCTTTATTACCTGGAAAATTAAATTAGTAATTAGTGTTAATTAATTTTCTAAGGAAATAAGGATATTTTAAGATACGGAAGAATTGTATTTCCTTTCTGTTATATTTTCTAGGTGAAGAATTCACTCGAGAGATGTTTTTCTTCCCAGAATTCTTATGAATAATTCACTTGAAGCGCCTTAGTGAAAATATGTGGCTTACTTAAAATGTCTCGCTGTCAATTAAACATGAAACATTTCATATTTAGAAGAATTATATTATGAACATTAATAATATTAAGAGAATGTTTATTTAAGCAGAATTATGAATAAGACAAATGTTTGAAATCTGACAGCTAATAAATAGGGTAAAAACATATTCTAAAATGCTTACTGCCGCTTATATTGATTCGGAAAACAAATGCTACTTCCAATTTCTTAGTAGCTTTCGCTAATATGAAAGCAGATGAGATTTTATGAAAGCATGAAACCAAGTAAAGTGGAAGCGCAACTTAATACTGTTAATAGAGAATAAAAATTGCGTAGACTACCTAACACACTTCTCACGATTACATTAAATTAAACTGTGATGAATTTTATTAATTTATAGATTGTAACCAAGAAGTGTACTACTTTTTCCGTAACTGTTACAGAGTAAAAACATTTAAGTCTTAATCAAACAGTTAAGCAAATGAAACTTTTAATATGTACTATCTAAATTATTTGGGTTGAAATTCAACTTTAATTGATTTTTCTTATTATACATTGTTTTGACCTAAATATAGCTGATGCATAGCATAAATTCTGGAGTGAAGTAATTATTTTGAAGAACATTTTTTTAACAGAAAAGAAATTAAGCGCTTTCTTAACTCTGAAGTCCTCTGAGAAAAAGAGGGAAAAGATTATCACAAGGAGATTTAAAGCGGTAGAAAAATAACTACAGTGGAGTCTCCCTATAACGAAATCGCTTCGTTCCAGTTGAAAAATTCGCTATAGAGAAAATTTCGTTATACGGAGATTAGAGATTTTTGCAGTTATTTAAGTAAATGTTACAAACCTTTTATTAGGTGCGATAAGTTCAAAAGTATTTAATTGTGAGTTTTAATTAAAAATGAAGTAATATATATTATAAATTTGTTAAAATTATACTACTTTTTATTGTATAAATAAAATGCTCAAAAGTGAAGACAATTCACCAATTTAGAGAATAATATGTACTAGTATGTATTTACGTATATTTTACTTGAAAAATTCCGTTATTTTACATTGCTTTGCATTTCGTGATGTTAAATTTTCATAAAAATTTTCACACTTTATGAGTGATCTAAAAATAGAGTCGGGCACATTTTCTTCCATTTGGAAACCTCTTTTAATGGTTTCGAATGATTGTAGCACTTCAGTCCTATATGGTTTTGGCTGTATCATGTCTTCATTTTCGGAATAACTGTCATTTTCCTGTCCTTTATTGTTGTCCATTAGACTTTTCAAAATCTCATCTGTAGGATATGAAGCAGTTAACAGTTCTGCGTCCACTTCTAAAATGTCGGAAAGAGTTGCATCATGTGTTATTATTCCATTCCCTTCCACTGTTTTCCTTTTTACTTTCAAGTCGGCCAAAATCGCATCTTCATCGTCGGAATCACTGTCATCTGTCTGATTACTGAAGCCTCCTCTTTTAAAGCAATTACGGATTGTTTTAGCAGTTGCATCAAATTTCTTTGCTTTATAAAGTTCTGCAATTGCTTTTCGAAGATCGATGTTTTCTTCAATTTTCAATCAACTGTTTCATTTTTTTTTTTGAATTGCACTGATAATTTCTTTCAAGATTCTTTTCCTACAGTGTATTCTTAAATTTTTAATTATTCCGAGATCCAGGAGCTGCAAATTTTTGTGCAGTTAGGAAGAAAGAAGATGACACTAACAGTTTTTAGATTTTCTCCACAATCTTATGAATGAATTGGATAATTGTCGATTAATTAAGCAATTTTAAGGTGTTGTTGTCCCATTTGCTTGTGCAGTGCTTTCAACCATCTGTCAAAACTTTTAGACGTCATCCACGATTTTTTGTTGAATTCGTATTTAATTTCTAAAGAATTTATTCCTTTGAAGCACCTTGGAGATTTACTTTTGCCAAAAACAAGCAGCTTTAACTTTTCCTTGCCAGACATGTTGTCACATAACAAAATTGGGAATCTTTGTTTGCTTTTCTTTCCTCCGAAACATTTGTCTCCTTTAAAAGCTAGCGTTTCTGTAGGGAGACTTTATCGCTGGAATGAACAATGCGAGTGGTTGCACGTGTGAGCGATTTGTTTGCACAGAAATTAGCAACTTTCTTCAAAAATGACAAAAATCGAAAAGATAAACGCTTGAAAAAATTCGTTATAGGGAGACAACCACTTCGTTACATGGAGAATATTTTGAATGTTTTTTAACATTTTTTAAATTAATTAAAAATTTTTTATAGGGAGAAATTCGCTGTAGGGAGACTTCGTTGTAGGGAGATACTACTGTATTCCATAGCACGCAAGTGGACTTTTGTCCACTTGCCTGCAATGGAGTATTTGGATTCAGATTTTTCAATTAAGAGCTATATAATATGTTTATATAGCTATGCACTGAAAAGTAATATACTTAGAATCTCTTCCACTATTAATTGCTGCAACGTGCTATTAGTTACTGATTTAGTTAGATTTGCGTGTGGTTGTGAAATTAAATGATGGGAGAACCTCTTTATTTCGAATGGTTATAAGCTCACAAACACGAAATCTGAAATGGCATGCCACCATCAACATTTCCCTGCCACATCAGGGTCAGGACCTTTGATAACAAATTCACTAATATGGAATCAAAATTTAATTAACCTTCCAAAGGTCGCGCGTATGTACGAGGCACTTTTATCGCGCATCGTATTACATATTTACATCGTGCTGTTCAGGGGCGGCTCGTGAATAGGGACGCGGTACTGCAGCACCTCAACTTTTTCCATTGTATAAATTTATTTTATTTCGCACTTAGTATTGAAATCTATCAACAATTTAACGGTATTTTACATTAAACGATTTCGATATTCAAATAAGCCGCTAGGAAAAACTGAGGAAGAAAACTAAGTTCTCAATCTTAAGTTTTCCCTACCCGAAGATGATGCACGAAGGAGAAAGTAATTTAAAGCAAAGGAGAACTGTGTATCATTCCAGCACCGAATTCCGTCTACGCGCATGCGTAATGACGGAGAACAGACTTTCCCTACTACGTTTTTAAGCTGAAGGGGAACTGTCGAGTTCGGCAGCACCAGTTGGGATAAAAACAGAGTTCCAAATATTTTACCACAGCGGAAATTTTATTCGCGAGCTAAAACTTTGAAAATAAGTAAGAAAATGAAGGTAAATTATTGATAAACAAAAATTTAATTGAAAAAGTTTTTTTATAGCAATTAAATGTGAATAAAACTTTTTGCATTCTAAAGAATTTCTTCAATAATTTTTAGTTATAAATGACGATGAAATGCATATGAAAAATTTTCGCGATACAAGTGTTTTCAACATTTCAGTTTAACAAATTTCGAGTTTAATTTTTATTAAAATTAATTTGTTAAAGTGCTTATCTATTAGAAGAGAAAATGCTATAAGTTTATTCTTTAAATGTAAACCTACTCAAAGTTAATGTAAGAAAGACACCAAATATAAGTGGCACAAATATGCATCATGAACAGTGAAGGATTAAAAATTACAGCACCCCCAAGATTACGTAACACGAGCCACCATTGGCGCTGTTTTACAAAAATAAATGCAATTTTTTTATGTAATCTGTATTTTTTAGGCTTACATTAAAAAAGGATCATATAAATAAAATTCACATAAATTTATGAGAGATTGATATAAGTATGTAATACGATGCACAATGTAAGTATCTCCTGCATACGAGAGCCTGCTGGAGGGATAAATTATGTTCTGAAAATAATAAAATAGTATATTTTCAGAGAAATACACAAGCGCACAAAATTTCAGATCTCTAATACTGAAGTAAACGAGTGGAAAACGATTACAAACAGGAAACAAGTAAACTTAAATGAAAGTATGTAGAAAGAGCACAGTTCTATGCATGCATCTCTTATCAAGATACTTAGACCTGAATTTGATGGAGCATAGATAGATTAAACTAAATAATTTTTCATCGTCTCTGCTGACGTTGCCCACACCTTCTCTCTGCCTATGTCGAATAAGATTGATGATGATCTCAAGTATCGATAAAAGAAATCACAAAACGATTTATTTAAGTGAAGGACATATGCTTTTGCAGCACAAATAAATTTAAATGTCCTTGGGCTGCGCTAGGCTCCTGCAGGAGGAGAAATATTTAAAACTTTTAACGTAAGTGCACCACGATTACAGTATGCAATTAAAAGACTGGGTGTGTATCAGGAAATAAAAAATAGAAAAGTTTATTTTAGAATTTCAGGGTCGATATGGAAAGGCTGAACCGATAAAGTTAACTAGATGAAAATTTCGGGTTTCAAAATTATTTAAATTTCTTAGAAAAATTTAACGTTCTGAATCATTTGCCCCGCAGTATTTTCTTCAATCCATTTAGAAACTGAGAAAACCAAGATATCATGTAATCATCTTTATACTTATATGGCAGCGAGAGCTTGAAGGTCAGAAAAATATTTCCAGCATTAGTCGAAGAATGGATGGAAGACTTATTTTTCAGGATGAGTTCATTCAGCTGCCTTCTCGTAGAAAGCGGAAAAATTAACGCTACTTTAAGTTGAAGTTGGGATTTGTTTGGGATATATAGAGGCAAAGGCTGTCAGCCCCTAGTATCGGAGAGTCACAGTTAGTAGATGTCAAAGAGTTTCAGCGACTGAAGAAAAACCTGAAGATGGGGGCTTAGAAGAGCAAACCGTATGAAGACAGACTTTGTATGAGGATAAAATTTGAAGATTCAGATTGAGTTTCAAGCAGAAGATCCTTCTGTGGGGCAAATACTTAGAAGTTTAATCGAATATGTTCGATAGTGTTTTCTTGATTACACACGGAACAAAAGGGATTAGTGTGAAATCCAAATCTGTGCAAGAGAGATGGGGTGATAATCATTTGGGTTAAAATGCGAGTAATGATGATATCCTCGCGTCTATTTTTTAGATATGGTTCAAGGGATAAGATGGAGGGTAGGTCTCCTAGGATTCCTAAATCTATATCAAAAGTTTTCAATCGGATTTTGAATGAAAAATTACTATAGTATGAATAAATATCTTCCACTAGATCCACTCAATATATAGGCCCGACCACGTGACATTTTTGGCGAAGATCCCCCTTAACGCTACTTTATTTTATTGTTTTGAGTTGTATAATTTGCAAGCCAGATTGCTTTTTGCTAAATTCTCTAAGAAAATTTAGTTGATTTTAATCTATAACGAATAATTTAAATATAGTGTTGGTTGCCAATATACAATTGGTTTTAAAGCAGAGATGATTTTTAATCTATATGAAAAGAATTCCGATTTTTATCATAACGTTTAATGAATTATGGGATTAAATTTATATCTCCGTGTATCTGATTTTGTTGCAATAAAAGATGAATATGTTTTTTTACGAACACTAAACTTTGACTGTTATGTGTTAAAAAAATTCATTAACACACCTTCTGAAATGCCAGTTCGGACTCATTCGTACTTATTGTGTGATTGATAGTGAAATCCTAAGAGGAAAGCAAAATGTATAAAAAGGGTCGAACTTCGCAACAATATATAGTATATAAACAGTTAAACTTCGCAGTTCATCTGTTAATAATAGTGATTTGAATCTTTAAAAATTTAATTCAAAGGATTTCAAACCTTCAGTCCGAAACATTGTAGCATGATAAGATTTTGGGCTTGATTAATATGTCTTTATCTTATTTTTAGAAGCTTACGCACAAAAAATTTAACTTTCAGCGTTTCGTTGACTCCGCTAAGGGGACATGAGTTGCATATACATTTTACCCTCAAAACACATATAATACAATTTTTTATTCAAATAATTTAGACAGGATTTTACCGAGATCGTTACTTCTTGTTTTAGTTGCTAACCAAAGTAAATGAGTGGTCTTTTAAGGAATTTAATCTGCGAATGTTACATGAAAAGTACAATACGCATTAATTAGCTTTCCGAGGGCAAAGGTTTAATATCATTGTATTACGCGTGAGTATAAAAGCAGTAACCAAAACTATGTAAATTGTTGTAAAATATACTTAAAATATTTTTAAAAATTTATTAAAATTAGGGAAAAAATTTGTCGAATGAAATTGGCATCACTGTAACGCTAATTTTTTAACGTGGTGTAAAAATTGTTTATGCAATTATATGCTCCGAAGTTATGGAGGGAAACTTTAAAATTTTGATGAATTTTTAATTAAGAATCCAATTAAAAATTTGAAAAACCCTTTCAGAGTGAGCATCTACTACCCAAGAAGTAACTGCGTGACAAACAGGTAGTTGTAGGTCCAACAGTCTGCTCTGCACAGCGTTTCGACTGATTTTTTGCATCATGCATGGCGCAATTTAATGATAGTATCCAGCCCATGAACATTATTAAAAATCCAAAGCATAGTCTTCATGGTCTTATACATGTGGGCAAATTCTGATTGAGAAGCGAATATCTCTGAAAAATTATGCAACATTCGATGAATCATGAATACACCTAAACGACTGCGATACCAATCGAACTATTTACCTTAGAAAAAAATTTGAAATTTTTTTCAAGGTATCGAAAGAAACTTTTAGTAAGATATTTAAGGTGTTGTCGGTTTTGAATAAGATTGAAAATGAAAAATAAGGAGAGATGAAAAAAAAAGTAAAATTCCTCACATCACCAAAATATTTTATGGGCAATATTTAAGGACGAAATACCGTCCATTTACCTACACTCCTCAAACAATAAAATTTTATATGAAGACAAAGCAAACAATCTTAGATCTAAATCCAGAATCAAATTATTGGAAAAAATTAAACAAGAAACCAGTATCAATCGAATCTCTCACATTCCTGCTAAATCACCAAATGATTACCCGTAGACTCTGTGCATTCGGACTACTGATCAATCTTAGGCCTAAAATGGAAGAGGAGCGGAGAAAAGTTTCTACTTTAATTTTTCCATTCTTATTTAGTTTTACTTGTTTCTTGTTTGTAAAGATGGAAAATCGAATTTTCTCTCCTTGATGTGTCTGAGTTTTCAAATTTTGCACACATGTGCATTTTCGGCGATAATACACCATACTAATAGTTTCAGGGTTTGATTATCAGTTAATCGATTACTTTAACTAAAATTTTATTTCGTACTCATGACGCCACCTCGAAGTGGATGAGAAAAAAATTGATTTCAAGACACCATAATATTTATAATAATGAAATATAACTAAAAGATTAAAATAGTTAAATTAAATATACAATAATTAAAATAAATATTCCTACTATTTAGTACACTAATAAGAGTGCGTTTTTTTAACAAAATATTAAATTTATTCTGCAAATAATATTATTATAGAAATTTAGAACACAACAATCGAATAGAGCAATTGAAGAGCAAGAATTTTATGGCATTATTGATTTATGCTAAATATGTCAAAACCATCATTTATATATCACTCTTTGAGAATATTTAGTGCCTAATTTTAATACCTAATACCTACCTATATTGTCCTCTAAATTGTTAGTTTTAATGACGATATTTCAAATAAAAAATGCAGTCCAGAGTGCAAAATAATTAAACTTTATTTGCACTTTTGTTATACAGAGACTTATTTACTTTACTATTTACTTACAGACTTTTGTTATACTTAGTTTAACAAGATCATTACAACATTAAAAGTGACATATGCATTCATTTAAAAAAAAGAGACTCAATGCGGATGGAAAAAATATTAACAAAATCTACTTTTGCTATTTTACTCAATAAGAATAATGTTAAAACATTTGTTAAGCCAAGACAACTTCTTTATAACCTGGCGAGAGTTTAAAATCAAATCGACAACACACTTAGACGAATTATTATTATAAATAGTAATTTCAAGCTTGTTCTAAAGGTTTATTTTTCTTGATTTTGAAAGGATAATTTCTCTGAAAATGAGAATAAATATTAGCAATTCATTTGCTGGGAAAATTCTCTTAAAGTTTGATATAGTATTTAAGAAGCAGATCATTCAGAATACGAAACTTTTTCAATAGCATGAATGAAAGGAACTTTATAGTGCCTGGGCAGTTACTATTAATCACAACCACTCGACATTTTTCTGGAAATGAAATAGCGATATATTTTCTTGAAAAGCTTTCATTCATAATTTTTGCAAAAGTTAACTGTGTGATTATGTCACACTTTCGTCTGAAGCATATTGATCATCATGGTGATCAAATAATGCTTTCTAAAATTCAGAGGATTCTTGATTGTCCGACCGAACCAATCTGTCACCCTCAGCCGAAAAACAAAAGGGAGTTACAATAAGTCCCTTTCATTAAATATCGTTAATATTCCTTCCAACGCAAGAATATATAAAGAACATTGGATAGAAGCTGAAATGTTCAAGTGTTAAGGTTATTAGTTTTTTAATTTAAGAAACAGAAACAAAAGACGAGTTTGAAAGGATTTATAAATGGATGTAACTAATGAGTCGTATTTTCATTGTATTTACGTAGACCATAGAAAAGTTTCTTTGAAACCGAATTAGATTCAAAATGTCAGATGTTTAAATTGATTAATTATAGAGCATAATTAAATAGCATCTCTTTAAACTTCTAAAGATGGATAATTAATTTTAAGTATTCTAGCACATCTTGAGATGTCTAAGTTCATAAAGGATGAAATGCATTAAAATAATTCTAATCACAAAATAATTACCCATTTGAATTCACAAGCGGAATAATCCGCAATCGACGATTTTCAATTGCATCCCCAGCCGCGAAATAATCCGCTCTCGCGGTATTTTCGTACCAGCGTAAAACATTTCGTATTTATTTTACAAGCTGTATAGAAGGATTTCGGAGCTTAAAGATTACCATATTAATTAAATACTTCTCCCTCCAGTTTTCAAGTGATGACACCGACTTGGTGACCCACGGGCTGGTATAAAAACATGATGAACAAAATTCGATCCACTTCTCAAAAAGGTTCGCCATCACTGGTCTAGGAAGATGACTCGTAATTCCCGGACCAATCCAAAGCATTCTAAAAAGTTCAAATAGCTCATTAACAAACGACTGAAAAAGAATCGCCAGATAATAAACTGAAAGGATGTCCAAGTACAAGAAATGATTTCATTACAGTTGAAAGACTTTAAAATTTATGATATGGTCAAACTAATTCGCTTGGTGGCTTTAAAACATTTTGATAATGTTGACTACAATTTCATTGTTAAACGATTTCATTACCAATTCTTAGAGTTGTCGCTGCTGATTTTGGAAATTAATAATTTACCAATGAATTTGTTTTATTCTTCCAGTAAATACTTGCATTCTATTTTTTTAAAGAGTGTTTCAGTTTAGATCAATATGATTAATCTCAGGAAAATTCTAATGCTCTTCGAAGCGTCATCCGATGAATATATGATTCAAGGAGCTACATCATGGCTTAGGGGTCTATTCTGGTACCCCCGGTTGGGTTGGGAGTTGGGTTGGGTACCG
>BGPR01053146.1:0-10461 GCA_013235015.1 Araneus ventricosus | reverse complement strand
TAGAAAGTCGGATGCAACAAATTTAAAAACAAAACCAACATTTAGATGGCAAAACTGACTGATTTTTAAAAAATTCTCAAAATTCAGTAATTTACGATAGAAATTCAAAACTAACTTCATTAGAACGGAAATCGCGTGTTCTTTCCGATGGTCTATCTATTTTTGTCGTACAATTATTCGAAACCATTCTATTGAGAAATTAGTGCGAAAAATCAACCAAAACAACACAAAACATTAAATAAAAAAATTTCTAGATTAAAATTTAAAATTTCGGCTTCGAGGTGCATTCAGCCACCATTGCGACTACCTGTGTACCAAATTTCATGGCTGTAAGTGCGATAGATTCGTCTGGACATCGCAGACAAACACACACACACACAAACATTGCCTTTTATAAGTATAGACTAGCTGCATGACCCGGCGTTGCACGGGCAATCTTGAATAATGGGATATTCCCGGGCGGAGAGAAGTGAGATCACGTGAGGTCTTGGGATCCATATTTTCATATGCCCGGCTCCATTTTTTTTTAAACAAATATCGTCACTTACTTTCCCCAACAAATGTAAATATTCTTTCAAATCTAGTCTTTTTATTACTAATTTTCATATGCCCGCCTCCGGTTTATTTTTTTTTACAGATATTGTCGCTAACGTAAACGTTACGTTTCCCCCAAAACGTAAAAAATCTTTTGAATCCTATATTGTTTAATTAAAATTTTTAAATCCAACCTTTTAATTACCTTATAGTTAATAACCCAGCATTTCTCGGAATCCACATTTTTTCATATGCCCGCCTCTTTTTTTCCCCTACAAATATTGTCACTAAGCTTCCCCAACAAACGTAAATCTGTTTTGAATCCTCTCTTGTTGGATTAAAACTTTCAGTTCTAGCTCTTTTACTACCTTAAAGCAATTTGGTTTGAATGAAAATGCGAGAATTCTTATGCTTATAAATTAAAACAGATTAGCATATTTGTTTTGCAAAAGAAAAAATAAAACGAATAATAATGAAAAAAACGGATAAAAATGAATAAATATTGTCCCCCAACAAACGTAAATGTTGCGAAACACCGTACGACAAAAAAAGAAAGAAAAATACAGGAAAGCGATTTTTTTCAATTGTTAATAAATCCAAACACAGAAGATCGCTCAAAAGGAAATACCAACTTCCGTTAAATAAATAAAAAAAAATGCAACACCGGATGCGAAAACTAATAATAGGGAAAAAAAAGAATCCGCCGTGAATGAATTCACCATTCTGCCAATAGATGGCAGCACGTCAATTCATTCATTTTGCCGTTTTTAATTAATATCTTTTTAACTAATCGCAATTTCGGAATTTAAATGGCCGAAATGGATTCCTTGGATTATTCCCCATCTTTTGGTACTTTCCTCGTGCTTCTCTGTTCAGCGGTTCGTGAGAAGATAGTCGGACATACATACATACATACGTTTGTTTACCTTCGAATTTTAATAGGATAGATTCTTCTCCTTTATACTTTTGATTTCTCTTTGTGTGTGTGCATAGTTTTACTTAGATTCTTCGTGCATGCATTGGCAACTCATTAAATTTATGATTTAGTATTTAATCTATTGTTATCTCTGCAGCTTTCAACTTGCGTGATTTAATTATAGAAATTTTGTCGGAAATGTTTTCTTTTGTAATGTTTCTGAACAGTTTTATTTCGAAAAATTGATCTTCTATAAAGCTCAATATCGAAGATTATTATAAACGATTTACTTTAAATTTTATTTACTTACTAGCAGATTTTCCTGCGTTGCCCGGTCATTTACTTATCAAAACCTTGTGATGCAGAGGAAAAGGAATTTTTTTAAAAAAACTGCGAGCACTTTGTTATATATGTGGTTTATAAACCACACCCGCTATCAAAGGGATAGTAGTAAAGAAAGGGTAATCTAATTACACGTAGTAAATGTCAAACATAAGCGTGAATCAAAGTACGTGATCAGCAGCCAACGTGTGAAAATATAATACATAAAGCAAGAATATGAGGTTTCACATTATAAAACAATATAAACATACTTTTTTCTCAAAATATTTGCTTTTCTGGTAGAAAATCGGAAATGTGTTATGATGCGATTATATGCAAATACATAACCATAAATAGGTACTCTTAGAAAAAACGATTTTACATACCCCAAAGTCGGTACAATATGCGATTTAGTTTCCATAAGAACATTGAACTTATTTTCATCTTATTACACCCCCCCCCCAAAAAAAATTATTTTAAAATATTGAATATCATATTACTTGAAAATCTGAAAAATTATGATTTTTTTTTCATTAAGAAAAGTATCGTAAAAATATACTACTACCCAGAAATAAGTAAAAAAGGTTTCGCAAATTCACAATGCTTACAGATCTATTTTAATATAAAATTCAATATCGAAACAATGAAAACAATTTTTCACCATGCGCACCTAATTTTTAAAAAAAAAAATCTTTTGAAAATAATGCAAAAACTGTATATTTAAGTGCAAAATAATAGAAATTTTATTTTATTGTATCCTTTTCATTACATTTTTAAATCTTAAGTTATAAGCTTTCGAATTTTTTTGAATCTATGCATATTATTCATTTCCGGAATCGGTTAGTTGTATCCTATTCTACGAGGATATAATTGAAACATCGACATTTTGATAGTACGAAAAATCTCAGTTCCCTTAAAATAAAGATCAACATCACTTTAGGAGGAATAATAAATCAGAAAATTCATGCCTAATTCAGTTATCTTCCTCTTGTCAGTCTCCATAGCAATCGTATTTAAATTTGACCAATTCAAATTATAAATTAGTAGGACAGTCGACCAAATATTCAACTTGATAAAATTTTTATTTCATTCACCTGTTTTTCTTCGTTCAATAATATTTTAACAACTATCATTTTGTTGACATTCTGCGTAAAATAAATTTCAAATGAACAAAAATAATACAGTGAAACCTATGTATAACAATACAGCGTCCCATGTCCATTTAACCGGTTCGCTTGTCGTAATGGCATTGGGCACGGGGCGGCGTTCTGTATAACAATACTGTTTGTAATGATAAATCTACCTTTAGCGATATTTTCTTGGCGCCAAATCTGGTACCAAATTTCATCAAAATCGCCCAAGCCACCGAAATCGCCAAGCGTGTCAATCGGCCTAGTTGTTACATGCGTTTTGGAGACTTTGCTCCACCCTACCCTGAGGGACTATGTAATGGCTTATTTACCTCTCCTATACTTCAAGTGGGTTAATGAGGAACATATGTACCAAGTTTCATCAAAATCCCTTCAGCAGTTCGGAAGTGATGCTGGAACAAACATACATACATTGAGTTTTATATACAGTGTGTCCGCTAAAGTCCGTTGTCACCCCAATAATTTCTGAACGGCAAGAGCTATAGTCATAAAAGTGGGGTCTAGGTATAGTAAAGTTGTCATTTGCGTAGAGAAGCAAGGAAACTGCTTACAGCGCCACCTGGCGGCAAAATTCGGAGTTAGCGTTCTTATCTCAAAAACGGTACGAAATACAGGAAAAAGAGTCAATTTACAAGGTTGGCATCATCGATTTATGACAAAAAAAGCATCTTGCACTGGTAATTACCCAATGAAAAGCACAAAACGCACATTTGTTTGATCGCGTTGAACAAAACTGCACTTGCCGTAAATGAGAATCATCTCTGTCATGCTCAAAATGGTCGCCCAGCAACTTAATACACATCTAGACACGGGACCTGCACTTCCCGCTGCATTGTATACAACATGGCAGGTGACACGCTGGCACAAGCATCCGTAATACGGTTTTGAAGTTCCTGCAATGTTGGTGGAGGTTACAACACTCTCGCTGTTTGATGTATCCCCAGAGAAAAAAAATCGGCGGGTTCGGAATCAATTGAACAGGCCATTCTACGCAACCACCAATACCCGATGACTTGTTGCTGGAATGTGTCGAATGTACTGGTATTTGGACGCGATGCAGCCTTGTGCGGGAGGGGCGCCGTCGTGTTGGAACCGCCCATTCCGAAGGTCCTCAGCAGCAAATCCGGCGAAAATCGAATATTACGTTCTTCCTTTTCTCTTTTCTTCAGCGTTATGTCGCGTTACAATTTGGGAGTTGCGAACCAAACAAATATGCATTTAACGCCTTCTATTTTAACATTACTGTACGGAAGGTGTCTTCTCTTACTAAATGAATGATGCTGAACAACTTTGTAGTTCCATTTTTTTCCGTATATCGTACCGTTTTTGAGATAAGAACCCTTCTAACTCAAATTTTGCTGCCAGGTGGCGCTATAAGCAGTTTTTCTTGCGTAGAGCGTAGCAACTTTACTATATCTAGACCCCACTTTTATGACTATGGCTCTTGCCGTTCCAGAAATTATTGGGATGATAACAACCGGACTTTGCTTGAGCACTCTGTATATAGATTTCAATCAAGTAATAAATTTTATGTATAATTGATCTTCATTTAAACTAAGCTTAACCATTAGGATTTGGTGTTGTCTATATCAAAAGCAAAGAAATTACAAACTGGAGAGTTTTCCTAATGCTTTATTAAAATTATGATAAACTGAAATATTATATTAAGAAACATTAAAATGAAAAAACTGGAAAAATTTCTAAAACTTAAAAAAATGTCCTACAGGAAGCCAATTTATTTAAACTGCTTTGGAATTCAAAGAATGTTTCTGTCAGCAGTAATTTTTTTCCCATCCAGCTAAAACGTAACTATAAATGCGTATTAAAGTTGGAATGAATAACATTAATGAAGAAATAATAAATTATAAATTTCAGATTATAAAGTCAAAATTTTTTACATTATGATATGCAGAACGAATATAGACCAAGAAAATATACCAGTAATTATTGTGACAAAACTGACCTTTTTTCTTTTCCCATGTTAAAATATATATAATTCGTGTTTGTATGTAGTGTAGTTTTTTTTTTTTTTTTTTTTTTTTTTAGGTAGATTCCTTATAGGAACTCTACTGTTACAATAGTTCTCATGACGACTTTTCCGGAAAATTTCTGCAGATCTTCACCGATCATGACCCCTAGACAAAACCACCTTCGTTAAAAGTTTTATATATCTACTCTATTAAAATTCGAAGGTAAAACAAACGTATGTATGTATGTATGTCCTTCTATCTTCTCACGAACGCCGAACGGAGAAGCGCGGAAAGTATTACCAAAAGGTGAATAATCCAGGAAGCCGTTTCGGCCATTTATATTCAGAAATTTAATTAGTGAAAAGATGATAATTAAAACTAATTGACAACAATGCTTTTCATTGTTTCGGATACTTTATAACAATACTTTTCATTGTTACAGCAATTCAAAATTTATTTTATTGTTGGAAGTCGTTTTACTTCTAAAGAACATTGTTAACAACAATAAAAGTGACGGTAAGAAATAAAAAAAAATGTATTGTTGAAAGTCATATAAATTCTTTTTAATCCCGTGATATAACGTCAACAAAATCATTTTAACGAAATTAAAAGGGGTGTATTATTTCTGTAAAGTTATGTGCCGAAAGATATGGATTAGTTATGTTAGTGATTTTTAGTATTATTCATTGATTTGATAAAGTTTAAATATTTATGGAAGCTTCTATTTTTAAGCTGATATTTGGAAGTTACTACTTTTAATTTGTTCAATTCTCGCTTTTTCCGATACCTAAAGAAAGAGAATTACAGGGGATGCTGCCAGTAGACGGGAGGCAGATTAGAAAACGTGAAAGAAGAGTTGAAACTGAAGAAGAAAAAGAAGCCGCCGATTATCAACTATGGCGCTACAACATTAATAGGACAGAAGAAACGGAAGAAACAAGAACAAGTAATAATAGATTGTCAGACATGGCACAGCGATAGGAAGGAAGAGAATAGCCGAAGAATCAGAAGAACAAAGAAATAGCCGATTAGCAGAAGTAATGGGACAACATGTAGCCAGCAAGAGAAAATACCGAAGGAAATGAAAGTTCAAAAAAGAAATAATGATTGGCAGTAATGGCTAACGTGAGCCAGATGAGGAAAAACCGAAGAAACAGACAGACAAAGCAGCCGATTATCCGCCATGCTGGAAATCACCATCAGATACAAACTTTTTATGCAGCTAGAACCGTTCTTTACCCTATTGTTGAAGAACACAACTGTGGAGAAATGGACAATCTCTGTCTGAAATGCGGAGGGTTGTATTTCTGGGATGAAAAGAATGCCAGAGGAATTTACACTCATTGTTGTCATAATGGAAATATAATTGAGCAGGCTTCAGTTTATCCAGTGGAAATGAAAGGATTGATGGATGGCTCCGATGAATTATCAGTGCATTTCAAAAATAACATAAGGTCGTACCAGTGCTTCAATGGGTGCACAGATTGTGCTGTCTACAGGGAGAGGAGCGTATTGCTTCAGAATTCATGGCCAAATTTATCACCGGATGTCTCATCTACACACAGCTGAAGCAGGAGGTGAAAACACTAATACATCACACTTCAACAATATTATAACACATATTAGGCATGTGTCACGTGACCTCAGCTATTATTCGATTTAGCCCGTGCAACGCCGGGCCATACAGCTAGTATATATATATATATGTTTGTATAACGCTTTTTCCCATGTTATCTTGTGAACACGATAACTGGAGTAATTTTGATGTAAATTTAACCAGCTTGGGATATGTTGTAAGGATAGTGAAAATCTCGGTCGAGTTCGTAGATGGGCTATCCAGCTCAAAGGGGGTGGAAATGATGGGGGTTGGAAATTTTCATTTTCCCATAATTCCTTTACAAATGAAAATAGAAAGAAAATTCAAATTAGGTGAATCATTGCCTTATCATAACGAACAATTTTTGAATTTAAACTTTTTCGATAGCTACAATTGCTTAGAAGTTATGAGCTGAAAAGTGATTTTCCCACCCTTCCCCTCCTCTCCCCCTAACTTAAAGTACGTTTTAACCTATGCATGTTACCCCTTGTTGGAAAGGTCTCGTCATTTGCAGTTTCTTGCACCCTCTTTCATTCTTGTAGCTCCAATACTTATGAGAATAGAGGGCAAAATGTTCTTTTCCTTATTATTAGTAGTAGAGAAGTATATGCATAACGCTTTGGCCCGTGTTATTTTGTAAACACGATAACTAGAGTAATTTTGATTAGATTTTAACTGGCGACGGATATGTTGTAAGGACAGTGAAAATCTCGGCCGAGTTCACAGATGGGCTAACCAGCTCAAAGGGGGTGGAAATGGTGGGTGACTGAAAATTTCATATTCCCATAATTCCCTTACGATTGAAGATAGAAAGAAAATTCAAATTAGGCGCATTATTGCCTTATCACAACAAACAACTTTTGTATTGAAACTTTTTTGATAGCCACAATTTCTTAGAAGTTATGAGCTAAAAAGCCATTTTCAATCCCCTCCTCAACTTATCATTTCCCTATAGCTCTGTTACGACTAAAGATAGAAAAAAATTTTCAATTAAGCGAATTATCACCTTATGATAACGAACAACTTTTATACTGAAAGTTTTTTGACAGCAAGAATTACTTAGAAGTTATGAGTTCCCATCAACCGCATTCACTTTCACATTTTTTACGGTATAATATATAATTAATTTATGACTAATTAATTTATAGTTAATATCTTTGTTAAATTTTGTTAATTATAATTGTTAATTGATATACCTGGCTTTGCTCCGGATTAAAATGTTTTCATGTTTAATATTTTCAATGTAAAAATTACTATTGTATAAATATTATAATACACAAATTCCTTTTCTGATCTAAAACGCTTTCAATAAAAATGAGAATATCAATTGAACCGGACGATTTTTAAAAACATCCGTTTTCTTCATACGTTATTATTTGTTACATAGGTACTTCAAATTTTGTTAACAATTACCAAAGTCAATGAAAGGTTTTAATGAATATTTTGAAACAATTAAATTAACTATTTAATTATTCATTAATTTAAAGCGTGAAAATAAATCAATAGCTGGTCCCGATATAAATTGTTAAATCGTCTACTTTTAAAATTTTCTTTTAGCATTCTTCCTTCTGGAAACAGTTCTTCGTATTATTTTTGATCAACAAGAATATTGTTACGAATTCAGTTTAAAATTAGTTTTGAAAAAAATATTAAAATGAGAGAAACAAATTTATGGAAATGAAAGACATCGCGGAAAAACGCCTTGCTTGATTTTTAATTAAGTGAAATTTTAAGCATCTTTTAGGCTTTGAAAAGTTGAAGGTGACCTTTCTCTTTTCTTAAATAAAAAGTTTGATTGAAATCAGTCCAGTGGTTTAGGAGGAGATGTGGAACATACATACATAGCCACAGTGACTTTTATTTAAATTAATATAATTATTAGATAATTATAAGATAAAGATTACTGGTATATAGTATGAGCCATGAAAAAGGTTTTAGTGAAGTTTTGTAACAATTAATTTTTAACTTTAATTAAGTAAATAGTTAATTTTAATAAATCAAATAATTTTAATAGTTAATTTGATAATAAGTTTTTTGACAGAATACTTTAATTTGATATTTAGCTAAGCATGGCGGGACCATGATTTGTTTAATAAAATCAATATAAAGTAGCCAAAAACGATAGATATTTAAATAAGAGTTTCCTTTATCCTTTTTTACTATTGAAAAGTATATCCTTAACTTTAAAATTGTTTGGGATTTTCTGCCTGAGTATTTGGTTTTAACCGTCTATGGAGATTTAAATTTACTGTTCAAATTGGCTGCATTCATATCCTATGCTTTAAAAACACGTATTAAATTTGCCACACACAATGTTTAATAATTTTATTCTCTTATATGTTAAGAATTTAGTGACTATTATCTCTGCAACCAGGGAGTTCTCTAAATGAGCCCATTTTAGTAGTATTTAAGTGTTTCCATGTCATGTGATTTTACCATATGACAAAGGTTCGCACAATTATATTGTAACCTAGATTAAATAAATTAATTTTTAAATCTAGAGTCTTTCTTCATTCGTGCCAAGAGTCAATTTCTTGTTACTGTTTCAGATAGGATGGCTTAATGTTATCTAGGAGATATTTGCACTGCTGAGATGTTTATTTCTTTATGACTCCTACCTGTGGAATGATTATGTGTTGAGATATAAAAAAAATTGACCAATGTACTGACCGATAAATCTATCGTAACTTTTTGGAATGAAAAATGGAATGATAAAACCTTGATATAGCAAAAAATTAAATGGCATGAAAACAGAATCACAGCGTAAATATTGCAATGTGTAGAAGCAATAAAGTCATTGGCTATGTCTGTATTGATCAATATGTAATATTTCATGACTTTTGTAACATTAACGTAAAGGAATCTACCTTTGCCTTCAAGCTTGCCGAAAAGGGATTTTTTAGCTGATATAGTTTAGTTAACTAATACATTTATTTTTTTAGCTGATATAGTTTAGTTAACTAATACATACAAATTAAGTTTACATGTAAATATATTTTTTCTTAATATTCTGGGGATAAAATATTGTTAAGCTTTCTGAAATTTATTTAAATGAAAAAAATCCGATTTATTCCTTTTAAAAGCCTAAATGTTTAGATTTTAATTTAATTTTTATCATTATTAATAAACTAGAAAATCACTCGTCATGGTATATGATGAGTGCAAATTGCCTCTTCATTCGAGAAATTTCCAGCCCAATTTGACGTGTTTAAATAGATATATATGCGAGACAAATGTTTATCATTGATTCGGCTTCTATGCGTCTTCTATAAGCAGCTACATCTAATGCAGGAATCCGGTCCAGCGATTCCTGGCTTTGCCTCGCTAACTATTTTGTTTCCCTTTCCCATCCGCTGTCTTTTTGCGATGGGTTCTTCGTCGGTATTCATCGTAAAAAATATAGTAAACTAATTCATGATTGTAAAGTATTAAATTATAGTACAAAATATATACAAAATATGTATATAATAATTCAATAACCATAAAATTCTCAGCTTGTCAAACGTAAATCAAAAGTTAAAATTTCAAAGGAATTCTTTTTCGAAATTCTAATCAAAACGAAGCACTTCTCTGCTTGTCAAACGTTGCCAAAAAATATTATCAAATTATATCATCACGATTGCAATAAATAATCAGATGCATCGTGGCGTCCAAACTATATCACGCGCATGATATACCACTGACGTGATTTACTACTTTCTATTGAAAAACGGAAATTAATTTCAAATATATGATTAACATAATTTAAAATTTCTCGGGAACGTAGCGAGATAAATTTTATATCAATTGATAGCAAATTTTATTTCACTTTTTTAGAGCTATTAAATTTGAAATTAGAACGACAATTACTTCTTTAAATTTAAAATTACTAAAATTTAGGTGCTCTGGCAATGAAATAATGCTGTTTAACGTCTTGCAGTGCTAAGGCGCGAATTTTATTGTTGGTTACGTCAGAGCGTTACCGGATCAGTG
>BGPR01053144.1:0-10461 GCA_013235015.1 Araneus ventricosus | reverse complement strand
GTGTTATCTAGATAATCCATTGTATAGGTAATTATTCATTCTGCGCTTTTGAAAATATTGTTTTTGGATAAGGCTTAGTGACAAAAAATTTGCTATGCGTGCAATGTACTTTGAGAATTATTTTATTATAGAAAATTAAGACGGCATAAGGTTTAACTTTAGGTTAGTAATTTATGTAATATATATTGTTTTGAAAAAAGAAATACAGAAAGAACCAAATCTGCATTTTCCTGGTTGATCACGCAGATGCTGAACCAGCAACTTTATTTTCCTTCATGTAAAATTAAATTTCCTTTGCGTAAAACAAATGTAGTACATCTAAATCATTGGTTTCACCTCTGTCGCGTACTTAATCTGTGAAGTCTCTAATTAGCTTATAGACGCTTTTGGAAACAAAATCGTAAAACTTTCTCGTATACTTCCCCAAAAATGTGTTGTTCCCCCTCCCCGCGTGGATAAAAAAATTCGAACCTACTGCAACCCATAATTCAATGACTATCAGGTTTTTCATTGTTGATTATAGTGATTGTAAAATATTTAGGTAAGGAATGAAATTCAAAGACATGCGTACCAATTAAAACGCATCTATCACACACTGCTTTCCACTCTTGCAGGCTCAAGGACAAAGTGACGTAATCCTTCCGCGTGCACAGAGATTGCTGCATGCGCATAGATAATCGTATTAGAAAAATTAATTATGCAATTTGAACGCCTTTTTTTAACCAGTTGACTCAAAAATTTGATACAAATCTACCATTAAGGTAAGAAGGCCACATATCAAATTTCATTTATCTAAGTAATTTTGTTAAGAAGTTATTGCGATTAAAAATATGCCTTTATACAGACCGACAGACCATCAGCCCTTCGACGGATTTGGTCCAAAATGTTATACGGACCTACATTCATGATGATAAAACTGTGTACCAAATTTTATCCATCTAGCTATTCAAGTTTTTGAGTTATAGTGTTTACATGACCGCGGACAGACAGACAGACTTCCCGTTGACGGATTTTGTCCAAAATTTGAAAGAAACCTACAAATTATGTGTAAAGATCGCATACCAAATTTCATCTCTGTAGCTATAACAGTGTTCGAGTTATCGTGTTCACAGACAGCTATAATTCCAAAATTGTGTTTTTCGGACTCAGGGAGGTCTAAAACGTGGAGATTCGGCAAAATCTCGAGTTCGAATTTTTTGACAATTACAGTACTTTCTGTTTGTATAATTAGTCTACGAGAAATTAAAAGCGTGAGTGAAAACAAAACTAGAAGTGTAGGGTCGTTTATGGTTCAGTAAACAACCCAATTGGTGTAACAATTGTCTGTTTAAGTTACACACGGACAAGTTCTCACATATAATTTCAACATTAACAAATATGAAAAAAGGAGAAATGTTTTTTATCGACCATCACGGTCCGTCGCTTGGCCTTCGCTAAGGGTTGCCATACGTCCCGCATTTCACTACTCAGCCCCGTATTACTATTTGTCCCGTTTTCTCCCTTATATTGATCAGATGTAATAAAGTTATACGAATACTTATTTGCTATTCCAGCTTACAATGTAATGTAAAGAGAATATTTTTCCTAATGTCAAGTCAATGGTCGGTCAAAAGAAACAGGTTGTCAGTGGAGACAAATGAACCAATTTTGATTTGTCATTATAGCTTTAAAATGACTTGGGCCCAATTTTATATTTATGTGAACGAAGAAAATGATATAATTAAGAAAGTAAAATCAATTTAAAAATATGACTCGGCTAGTAAGGATTAGTCTGACATCTTTTTTACTTTCTCGTATACAAAGAAAAAGTATTGTAATCGCCAAAAAATTCGAACTCGAGATTTTGACGAATCTCCACGTTTTAGACCTCCCCGAGTCCGACAAACACAATTTTGGAATTATATCTGTCTGTATGTCTGTGTGTCTGTGAACACAATAACTCGAAAACTATTAGAGATACAGGGATGAAATTTGGTATGTGAACTTGACGCATAATTTGTAGGTTTCTGTCGCATTTTGGACAAAATCCGTCAACGGGAAGTCTGCCTGTCTGTCTGTCCGTGGTCATGCGAACACTATAACTCTAAAACTTGAATATCTAGATGGATAAAATTTGGTACACAGTTTTATCATCATGAATGTAGGTTCGTATAAAATTTTGGGCCAAATCCGTCAAAGGGTTGACTGCTGTCGGTCTGTATAATCGCATACTTGTTAATCATTCGTTTCAAAACTTACCTACATGCACATGCGTACTGGTAGCAAACGGAAGGATTACGTCAGTTTGTCCTTGAGACGGAGTTTCTGATAGATTCCCTTTATCTCCTGTTTTGTTTTCTCTCGCTCGTGCCCTCGCATTAGCGGGAAAAGCTTAAATATTGCTAAGTTTTAATACATACGCACCTCTTTGAATAAGATTCTTCTCCTAAAAATTTTACAATCACTATAATCTACAATGAAAAACCTTCTGATATTCGTTGCATTCTGGGTTACAGTAGGTTCGATTTTTTTTATCCGCGTAGGGGGAGGGAAAATGACAAATTTTTGAGCAGTATACGAGAAAGTTTAGGGGAGGCCACTCCCACTGGTTTATTATTCTAAGTGTTATTTTTATTAGATGGCTTAGATTTTATTGATTTTTTATCAGAGTAAAATAAACCATTACATACCCACATTTATCATGTTTTATTTATTTATCACTTAAACGTCCCATATCAATGCTTGGCAATTAATGCAATCCTACCTTCACTACCAGTTCAAAGCTCCAGAGGGCGCTGCCTCTACTGTCAGTCACAATCAGTTACGGTTAACATCAGAAAAGCGACTGCACAAGGAAATAAAACAACAGTGAATATCATCAAAAAGAAAACTCCTGAATATTCATTAGAAATTAAAATATATTAAAAATGTGATGAAAATTCCTATTTACTAGGGTATTTTAATCAACGTCTGATGCTTTTACGATTTTGTTTTAACTTCCATATTTTTGTTAAAATATTATTTATTTTCTTTTTATAATATTAATTTTAACATGTTTATATTTTTTTATTCTTATTATTGTTTAATATATATGTAGGAATTGTATTTTCCCAGTCTAGCTTAAAAGCGTAAGATTAATTCCTTACTAATAATATTTTCTCACTTTCCGAACAAAATCATTTGAATAATTGTTGTGTCAGCAGAAAGATATCGGGAGATAAAGATGACGCGCTTTCTCACGGTAATCACGTGATGCGTAGGTGTAAGCTCTCCGTTAAAAACTGAGTGTAATGTTTGAATCCAGGGGGCGACGACTTTTTGAAATCCAAAGGAACAGTCATGCGGTAGGTGAGCAATAGGGAGCTACGGGGATCTTTTCCCTGTCAGCACGGCGGCGATGGGCGATGGCTATAATTAAACCTATTAACGAGGTGCAAGTTTATATTTTACTTAATTAGCTAAGAGACTCTAAATCCCTCTGGTCTAAAATGTAAATAATCACCTGTGTAAATAGTTTTCTCATTTCATATTATGTTGTTTTAATTAATAAATAATTTAGTTTTTAACTCCTGTTTCTCACCCTTTATCTTTGGAGCATTTACCCCTAGAGTGCCCATAAGATAATGCTTTTTCTACAACTTATGTTGGCTTCGGCCGAGATCAATAATTTTCTACACATATAAGAAATTGATTTAAACATTCAGATAGAAAAAGTATTTCTTCAGAAGAAGAAATTAAAATATTCTTAACACTTGTGTTAGCTAGCCACTCTTTTCTAGCGTTAAGATTTTAATAAGATTTTTAAAATTGCTCTTTCCAAACTATACCAATCAAAGAAATAATTAAGTTAATAAATATGAAATAACTATTATAACCAAAAAGCAAAAATTTTAGATTTGCGCCTTAACCTTATTAAATATAAATGCATACCTGATAAAATTAATATGCATTCCTGAGCATAAATATATAACGATAAACGGAGAAAATATTTCTTCAAAAATATTCATTAATCATCAAACGAATTGTTATCCCTGTTCAAGTCGAAAATAATCTGCATTCTTAAATTTCACTTTTCTCAAATAATAACAATAATCCAGCCAAGATGATGCATAACATGCTTTATGAACAATATTTTCAGAAGTTAACTTGCAAACCAGAATTTAAAAAAGAAAAAGAACGCTAAGAGTTCAGTATATATATTTTTATTGCATTTAACGCCATGAGAAAATATGCGGAAACTGCAAGCTTATAGTGTTGATATATGCAGGGGAGTGTTTAATCACCTTAATTAAACTATTTTCTTAAAACGTTTAGTTAAAAATATCCGTTGAAGATTTATGTTGTTTAATCAATTGTACCTAATTATCACTTCTTTATTATTGAGAACCACATAAATCTAACCATCGAATACATGCCATCTTTACCCATCGTTCATTGTAAATAAATCGTCTTTTATAAGAATAATCTTGTTTGTATTTTTGGAACTTATTTCATATTCAAGGTATGGTTACCTGTTTATAATTTATACAGCCGAAACAAGTACCTCTTTATTTATTTATTTCGCCTGGCATGCTAAGCAGAGAACTTTTGGATACATCATATTTGTGTATGGTTTTTGGAATGTCTCCTCAAAGAATGAAATTCTCAAGAGACGCTTTCGAACCTTAGAGTTTATCTTAAACAATATGGGAAATATTTATCAAAAAAATAAAAACTGAAAATTAAAGCATGAACTTTGAATGCGTGCGATTCGACTTTTAGCACTTTTGCTTTCGCTCAAACGACACTGAAATATATATAATTGCCGTTTCAGCCTTTTAGAAAAACTTGCTGATGAATTTTAGCTAATTAAATTTGAATCTTATTTCATCTATAATAATAAACTGAATTCTATTCATTTTCCTTATTTTGTGCTTAAACTATGTGAAATGCTTTGCCAGATTTTGTTGAGGAGGAAGGAAATCTCGATATTCATTTCGAACACAATATACAACTCATGTTTTAATGGGTTTTTTCTGTTTAAGACAAAGTATCGAGTAAATAAACCGTCATGAGTCTTATTATGCTGATATTTGCAGGGTTTTGATGGTATTGTTGTTTATTTTAACTGGTTTGAAATGAGAATGTGGAAACATGTTGTTTTCTTAATGGTAGGTTGGGGAGAGATGTGATATTCACACACAAAAAAAATTTCAATGTAGGATTAATCTTTTTTGCTTGCTTTAGTCTGACATTTCACCTAATCAGATTAATTCAATTTAATTTTTTAATAATATAAAAAAATTAATTTTTTAAAATGAATTCAACAGTTTAATTTTTTTAATAACATATTATAAAAAATAAAAATAAAGCCTTTTGAAATTTCTCTTCGGGATTAAATACTTAAATTTTTCTTTTATTATAATTAAGATGCCAAAGTACAAACTTTTAGTCAAATCAACTACAGAATAACCACTCCCTATATTATCTAGTACCTTTTTCCATCGTCCAATTTTGTAAACATGTTTCGCAGCATATGGTTTATTTTCAATTTCCAGATTTTATTGCATTTGGTGGTGGCTCAAACCCCCTCTGCTCTAGCAAATCAAGCAAAATCCATGAGTCAAGGGCTTATGAAAGATCAATGGCATCTTCTGCACCAACCTTGGAGAATCTAAATAGCACTTGAAGTAGAATTCTCACTTCAATCCTATGAAGGAGGGAAAAGGGGGTAGACTGACTTCCTGGAAGAATCTATATACATAATTCTCTTACGTAGCGACAAAAAAGGGTCGAATTTCTTAATCGCCGTTTGGCAACAGCTCGCAAGTTTGATTTGTTTACATCCGCGGAAAGTCTAAAGTTGCTTCGTGTGATCACGTTTATTGAAAACTATTTTTAGTAGTTGGAAATTTGTAAAAATAATGAATTTAAGTCGTGCTGTTGGATATATTATCCGAAATGAACAAAGGCGTACTGAACGGAGTCAAGAAACAGTTCAGGAATCCACTATAAGACGACGTATTCGAAACGAAGCCGATAATCGCCGTCGAACAAAACGTGTGTGTATTCGAAACGATGTTGAGGAGCATAATTGTGGAACTATGTCCGAACAGTGCGGTTTTTGTGGGGCTGTTTATTGGAAGGAAGAGAAAAATACTGCCCATAAGTATACAAAATGTTGCCATGATGGAAAGGTTCAGTTACCGGCATTTCCGGATGCACCGGAACTATTGAAAGTATTGCTAACTGAAAATTCACCTGATGCTAAAAATTATCGACAGCGAATTCGGGAATACAATTCTGCCTTTGCATTCGCTTCGATGGGAGCACAAATTAAACCACCACGTGGAACTGGGCCATACTGTTACCGTTTACATGGTCAAGTGTACCACAGAGTTTCCCCCCTGTATGCAAGTGACCAACATAAAGAAAGTTACGGACAACTTTATATATTTGACTCCAGTGAGGCAACAGAGAAACGCTTGAGTAACAATCAAAATTGCTTGCAACATGTATTTGAAAAACTTGATTTTATGTTAAGGGAAATCAATCCCTTTGCTCAGTCTTATCTTCAAATGCACCGATTGGTACAAGAGCACCCAACTACATCAGTGAAAATGGTATTTTTGGAAGATAAAAATTTGGATATGCGGCGCTATAATGCTCCTACTTTATGCACTGAAGTAGCAGCTATATTTGTAGGTGATAATGGAGAGCCCCCAGCCAACCGAGACATTTGTGTGTACCCAGTTGGGAATACATGCCAAAGCATTTCACCTTTAAATCAATGCTGTGATCCAATTACCTATCCTTTGCTATTTCCAAGGGGCGAGTGTAGTTGGAACACTGGAATGGAACATGTAGAAGAAAGGAGAACAGCAAAGCGCACCCGTGTCACTCAACTACAATATTATGCATACAGACTTTCCCAGCGAAATGGTTTCAGTATTTTGCACAATAGTGGTAAGCTTTTTCAGCAATATATTGTTGATGCATATGTTAAAACCGAAGGCTCACGTTTACATTTTTTGCGACAAAATCAAAAAGATTTGCGAATTGAACTTTATCGGGGGCTTTTAGATGCTTTAGAGTGTCGAGCACATAATGAAAATATACGCACTGGAAAACTTATAATACTGCCATCTTCTTTCCAAGGGAGCCCACGTCATATGCAACAAAATTACCAAGATGCAATGACTATGGTACGCAAGTTTGGTAAGCCAGATCTCTTTCTGACATTTACTTGCAACCCATCTTGGTCTGACATTTTAAATAGCATGGAGGGTGTGCAACGTCCTGAAGACCGACCTGATATTATTGTACGTGTATTTAATATGAAATTAAAAGAACTTTTAGAAGATATTTGCAAGCATGGAATATTTGGAACTGTTTTGGCCTATATTTATGTTATTGAGTTCCAAAAGCGAGGTTTGCCTCATGCCCACATTCTTCTAACATTAGATTCAGAAAGCAAAATTCGCACTAAAGATGACATTGACAAGTTTGTGAGTGCAGAACTTCCAGATCCTTGCACTGATCTTAGACTCTTCCAAATTGTGACAAAATGCATGGTACATGGCCCATGTGGAACTATAAATATAAATTCTCCATGCTTGAGAGATGGACAGTGCTGCAAAAGTTTTCCGAAACAATTCAAGGATGATACAGAGGAAAATGTTAATGGATACCCTATTTATCGCAGAAGAGCCACTGAACCTGTCCAGGTAGGGAAATATTCCATCGATAACAGATGGGTTGTCCCCTATAATCCTTGGTTGCTTAAAAAATTTAATGCGCATATTAATGTTGAAGTTTGTGCCTCAGTTAAAAGTGTCAAATACTTATATAAATATGTATACAAAGGACATGATGCAGCCTCGGTCAAAATACAAAAAGAAGGTGCTCTGGATCATGATGAAATTTTAAGTTTTGTTGAAGGTAGGTATGTTAGTGCACCTGAAGCCATGTGGCGTTTAAATGAATTTAATTTGTCGCATAAATCCCACACTGTAGTGCGCTTAGCTGTGCATTTACCACAGCAACAGCCGATTGTGTACCAAGACGGTCAAGAAGCCCAAGCAATTGAACGAGCTGCTTTAAGAAAAACAACACTAACATCATGGTTTGAACTAAACAAAAATGATCCTTCAGCTCACAACATTTCTTACTCAGATATTCCACAATATTATGTGTTTGATAAGAGTACCACAAATTGGAAGAAGCGACAACGTGGTGGACAAAATGTTATTGGGAGACTGCCAGTAGTTAGTATACTGGATTCTGAGAGGTACTATTTGAGGATGCTACTACTGCGCAAGTCTGGGGCCATTAGTTTGATGATATTTTGACCGTAAATGGGTTAAGATGCATTACATTTCAACAAGCATGTCAGGAGTATGGACTTCTTCGAGGTGACCAGCAGTGGCATGATGCTTTGAATGAAGCTGCACAATTTCAATCTCCGAGACAGTTGCGCATGCTGTTCGCAATGATTTGTGGCTTTGGAGAAGTGGAGGATGTTCCAGATTTATGGGTGCAGCATCAAGTTTCACTTTGTGAGGACTTTGTGCATCGTTATTCTGAGCAGACTGGACCTCACTATGCACTTGCAGATATTGAGGAACTGCTTACATCCTACAATTTAAGTCTCCAAAAACTGCATCTACCAACTGTAGATTTGCCTGCAAGTGTTTTGGAGAAAGCGAACTTTGATGTTGTGGAAGAGCAGGCTAAAGCTAATAGTTATACTATGCAGTTAAATAGTGAACAGCGGAATGTTGTGGAAATCTTATTAAGTGCAGTGTACAACAACGCTGCAGATACACCCAAGTGTTATTTTTTAGATGGTCCTGCTGGGACAGGAAAAACTTTTGTTTATTCAACTTTGCTTCACACAATACGTGGTAGAGGTGATGATGTTATTCCTGTTGCATCTACAGGTATTGCTGCAACTCTATTAATAGGGGGGAGAACAGCCCATTCTGTTTTTAAAATTCCAATTGATTTAAATGCAACATCTACTTGCAATTTGAAGCCTAATACAAAAGAAGCTGACATGTTACTGAAAACAAAATTAATTGTGTGGGATGAAGCACCCATGACACATGTTCATGCTTTCTTAGCTGTTGATAGACTTTTACAAGATCTCACAAAATGTAAAGAACCGTTTGGGGGCAAAGTCATTCTACTGGGTGGAGATTTTCGCCAAGTTCTTCCAGTAATTTTAAGAGGTTCAAGAACATTAACTGTTGCCAGCTCCTTAAAAAAACACGCTCTTTGGTTGAAATTTCATAAGTTATATCTGACAAAAAATATGCGTGCCCTTGAATCTGAAAGGGATTTTGGTGCTTGGTTGTTGGACATTGGAGAGAAAAAAAGTGGCTCAACGATTCAGTTGCCTTTGCAATGCTACCCTTCAATACAAGACCCTGTACATCAATTGTACAGTGATATAGATTTTTCCAGTGTGACCCCACAGGAGCTTAAAGGTCGAGCTATCCTTACTGTTAATAATGAGCGATCCATGGAAATCAACAATAAAGTGTTGGAATTTATGCCGGGAAATGAAACTGTTTATAAAGCAGTTGATATGATCATGAGTGAAGATCCTCAAGATCAATTGACATTTCCTGAAGAATTTTTAAATTCTTTGACACCAACTGGTTTGCCTCCATATGAGTTAAAGTTGAAAATAGGTTGCATTGCAATGCTGTTGAGAAATTTAGCTCCCTCTAAAGGATTATGCAATGGTACACGCCTAATTATCACAAAATTGCAGCAAAACATCATTCAGGCAAAATCCATTGATGGTACACAGACGTTTCTCATTCCCCGAATCCCTTTGATTCCATCTCAGACTAACATGCCTTTCAAATTTAAACGTATGCAATTTCCCATTCGTTTAGCCTTTTCCATGACAATTAATAAGTCGCAAGGCCAAACTTTTGAAAAGATATGTTTGGTGCTCAATGAGCCGGTTTTTAGTCATGGACAACTCTATGTTGGCTTATCAAGAGCACGATCTTTTGAATCTGTTTCTGTGGTAGCTCCAAAATGTGAAATATTTAACTGTGTTTATGAGGAAGTTTTCTGTGATTGATTGTCAAGTGTATTTTTTTGCATTACATTTTTAATTTGTTTCAATGTTGTATATTATTTTATATCTGAGTGGATTGAATATACCTGCTTTGATACAATTTTTTTTGTAGAGCACAATCTTCAATGTTGTATATTATTTTATAGATATGATGGGCTCTATACCTTTCACGTGATACAATGCTCTTTCATGGGCTATTTCTTTACTGAATATTTCACCGTGAAAACTCAAAGATCTAGAATCATTGCTGTATTTAGCAAGGAGTTTTCTCTTTGACTGGTTATCAAGTGTAATTTTTTTTTACTGCATTTTAGATTTGTTTCGTGTTATATATTTTGGAATCCGTTAGACATACATAGCTGATACAGTTTTTATAGAGCTGATCTCTGATATTTGTGCTTTGT
>BGPR01053143.1:0-10461 GCA_013235015.1 Araneus ventricosus | reverse complement strand
AAACGCTGAGTCGCTCTTCCGTTCTTTTTGAAGTCTCATATTCACCAATTTCATATGCTAGTGTGTGTGTGTGTGTGTGTGTGTTGGCACACTACAGCAATTTTTGGGAAATTTAGTATATTAATTTATTGAATATTTTAGTTAAATACAAATTACGCAAAAATTTTTCGTTTTATGGCGATAACTTTTGAAAATATCATAACACAAAAATAATTTTTACACCTTAAAATTTAAAAAAATTATCTTTTGAATGATATCATTACCGATATCTATTGATTTTTCCACTAAATTTAACAATTTTTTGAAAATATTTTTATGCATAGTTTACAACAATACTTTTCAGTGTTGCAATGATTCAAATCGTTTACATTGTTTATACAAATATTTAAATGCGTGCTTCTCTTCCATAGTTTAAAGATAAAAGACGAATATTCTGGTTTTATCACATTTTTTTGCTAATATTGAAATTAATTTTATTTTCTATTTTTATGGGTCTGTTTTTTGTGAAATATATGAATAAAATCCTGTAAGGTATTAAATAAATGGGGCAGTATATCCATTAAACTGAAAGATAATGGTTGTTAATCTTTAATTCTCTTTATAGGCATGTTTTAATTCAGGTCGCAATCTGTTGGGAGTAAAATGCGCCTCGTTATTTTAAACTTGGAATCAAAGGCCTGTTTTTTTAAGAATAATTAAGGGAAGTTAGCGCCAAAAACGTACAATTAGGTGTTAGATGATGAAGAGAGTTGCTTGACACCATTAGGGATGTTCATACAGACAACGAGCAGAACAGGTGCAAGGCTCTAAAAGAACGCGGTTTAAGTGTCTATCACAGATTGAATTGAAATTAAACACAATCAGTATTCCTGGAGAGCAAGCTGGTTGCTGAAAGAGGCTAGTAAAGAATAATAATATACTGGATTTAGAGTACAAGAATACAATGAAAAAAGCAAATTAAATTCGAACCTCTAGTTCGAAACATTGTATCAAGATAATATTTTACGCTTGATTTAATTGTCTTTTCTTCGCCTGCCTTGATTGCATCAGCCGTTGTTCTCTGTGTGTACCGGTTTTTACATCATGTAAATCACAGAATGAATGCTAGTCTTAAAACGTTATCGTATTTGTTAAAGTGAGAATTCTACTTTGAAGTTTATGTCCAAAGAAAAAGCATTTTCTTTTGACGTAGACTTTCGTCTCTCCATAGTGGTCTAATGGTGTGACGGGAAAGTAAAAAATTATGACGCTTTTCGTGGTATTTTTAAACGCTTATAGCTCCGCAACCAAATAACATAGAGAGCTGGTTTTCGTTTCATTTAACAGAGAAAGGTTGAAATTGAAGATTCCAAAAAGAATTTTAGAATTTGGAATTACGGTTTAATCACAGTCAAGCTGCAACGTTGGTTAAAATCACTAAATACTTTGATGACGTCACAGCGACCGATGTGCGCGCACGCAGACTAGGGCAATTCATTCAGCAGTCTAAGGTTCACGCGAAATATTACTGAAGAATTATTGAATTACATTGTGCTAAAGTTAAACGCTTATAGCTTCGCAACCAAATAACATAGAGAGTTGGTTTTAGTTTCATTTATCAGAGAAAGGTAGACATTGAAGATTGCAAAAATAATTTTAGAATTTGTAATTACGGTTTAGTCAAAGTCGAGTTTCAAAGTGGAAAATCACGAAGAATTTTACGTAGATAGAGTTGCATAGGCACTATAGACTAATAGTCACTACAGACTACAGAGTTAATAGTCACATAGAGCTACTTTAGTCACAGAAAGTCACAGTTGAGTAAGGTAAGTAAGTCTACGCCCCTCAATCCCAACGGCCGTTTCGCAGAGACAACCTTCCGTCGGATTTGTTTTTTATTCAAGCACTATCAATGGTAAAAACACGAGACTGAAAGATTTAATCGCAAAATGTTACTGGTTTGAATTTCATTACAACAATACAAAGCATTGTTACAAATTGTGCTTACAAATTTTGAAAAATGTATTAAAATTAAAGAAAATCATTAAAGGGAAACCAGACTGATACCACTGGAAAGCTAATTTTCTAAAATTTAAAGTGGTCTGAAAATGGTTTTTGTGTTATAATATGCTCCAAAGTTATTGAAGAAAATAAAGTAATTAAAAATCTAATTTATTGTTTTCTAAAACTAAATTTAAAATTCTGAAAAGATCTTTCACAGTGAGCACCCAAAAAGAGGCTGCGAACCACACTGGTCAGCTCTAGGTCAGTGGGGGGGGGGACGACCCGAGGGTCAGACACCGACCCACGAAGGCTTTTTGAATGACCCACGCGTCGCTTTTTATAAACTTATTTTTTTATCATAAAAGAGAGAACAGACCATCTAAAATATAAAAAATTGAAGTATAAATATCTAATGGCGAATTTATATAAAAAAATGTTTCCAAATGGACGATGGTTTCCAGATTTCCCTTTAAATATACTTTTATCAACTTCATTATGCATACACATCTGTAACTATGTTTATTAATAAAGAATATTTCATAATTTATATGCGCTTTTCTTTATTCCTCGTTCACTCAAACACTCGGTGCAGAGACGTCACGTGGTGCGGTAATTCATGGTATCGTTCCATTGATGTCTTTCGACGACGAACTTTATTTTTTGCTCCTCGCTTGACAAAAGTAAAAGTTATAAAATGAAAAGAAAACGCAATTTTTTTAGAGGATTTGAAAAGCGAGAACGAAGTTCCACCTGTTGTTGCGAACTTCCTCACAAGAAAGTAAGAAAGGTCGGTCCATTGAACCCTGTTGAGGGCCTGGCGGCATATTTACAAACCCTACCCTAATAGAACTGAGGCAGGAAATCAGTCAATATCATTGGCTACGAGGAGCAGTGACGTCGTTTCCAGTGACGTCGTTCCGTAGCGTACGGCAATCATAACAAAACAAGAGTCGTCCTACGTTTCTTCTCCGTTTTCCCACAGTTGAGCACAGAAAACTTTCTTCCGTGGATTGTAATATTTTTAAAAATGAAATTATTTTTTAAAATATCATAAAAAATAAAACATTCCACACTGCAAGAAATTATACTAATGAAAAGTACACGCACGAGAGCGAAGAACGACGTCATCGGCTCTCGGCGAAGCGAGCCAATGATATTGTCCGATTTCCTGCCTCAGTTTTATCAGGGTAGGGTTTATAAATATGCGGCCTGGACGGAAAGTGGAGGACCCTCCTTCAACCTTTGACCTTTATGGTAAGTTGACTTTTTGCTTTTAAGCTAGAAAGTCAGTTCCCTCAGCAACGGTCCAGCGTAAGGTGTCACCCATTTTTTAGGACACAGCTGGACTCGTAAGTAAGATCTCGAGTGGCCTGGTCTCATTGAGACAGGTACACATTTAAGGAGATGAAAGAAGGGAAAACATAAGGTGCCAACCTTTTCTGAGCACAGGGCACGGTTAGATATTTTAGAGGGGTGAACACCTGTAAATTGAGGCCCAACTATTATATAAATGTATTGATGAGTTTGTAGTGCTTGATGAGTGCATGGTATTCTATGTCTAACATAACCCCAATGTCGTCAAGAAAATAAAACGATTTCAATGTCAGACAGCGAGTCGTCTCATCATTGCCTTTCGAGATAAGTACACTCTCATTTACATCCTTAATAATATAATAAATGCGAAAGTGTGTCTGTCTGTCTGTCTGATTCGAGTCATAACTTTCGAGCGCGAGGTCGCGTTTCACATCGCTCCGTCAAAATTTTCATATTTCAAGTAATAACTTTGCAACCCTCAGTCCAAATTCAAAAATTTTTGTGTGTGCCTGTGTCCTCGAGAGTGTTCTACAAAACCATCATCAAATTTGGAATTCAAATTCAGAACTTCCGGTCTTTACAGGGGCGCATTTGGATATTTTTTCGTTGATCACGCCCCAACTTAAGATGTCTGGCTAGCTCCAACAGAGTTGGCCGGGGTAAGTGCCTTCAAAATGTTCCCATCTTGTAGTGTGTACTGTGCAGAGTATTTCGGTATTTTTTGTTTATTTGTACCATTTTTTGTAATTTTATTATGATTTTTTGAAAAATGTTTATGTGCTCTAGTCGAACTTCCGTTTTCCTTTCTACCTTTGTTTGCGACCCTATAACTTTTCTTATTATTCTCACATTTGTAAATTTCTTTAACTAGTTAATTCCTTATTCAATTCCAATTAATACCCATTTTATTTTTCGAGTCTATCTAAAAAACTTAAAAAGTTATTAAAACTTTTAGTTCTAAACATAGTCGTTTTTAAGTCCTTTTTTCTTCAAAAATTTTAAACATCAATTTTATTATTTTCTGTTAATTAATCATTCATCTTTAATTAAAATTTCTTTTTTCCCTCCCATCATTTAGGCGTTTTTCTTTATTTTCCCCTTTATTTTACCTCTCTAACTAATTTTGGTCTATTTTTCCTGATTTTTTCAAAATTCATCCAAATGAAGCCCCTTCCTATTTTCCATTGTAAACACTGAGTTTGGGAGGGGAAGTTGGTAATGTTGGCTGGAGCAATATTTCAATGTTAATTATACATATTTTTAATTACATTATAATTATAATTCTTTTGAGCTCTTGAGGTGGAATCATGTTTCTTCTTATTAATTATTTTTTTCTTAATCCTCCGGTCTTTGTTTTATCTCATTATCTCCATTCCTTCATGCAGTTTCATAGTGTTTTTATATTTCGTATTTTCTGTATTTTTTAATTACGTAGTGAATATCAGCCATTAATTCAGTCGGCCATCTTGTACACGCTTGGTTGTTGTTTGGGCCAGACAGGGAGGCGCCTTTGGCATCTAGTAACAACACTTGCTCTGGTTCCTGATTGCTCCCTCGTTTAAGAACTTAAATCAGAGTGTTGCCACAAGACACTAATTTAACTGTTGCCACTCTATATTAACCTTGTTTTATTGCTAAAATAGATTTCTAATATTTGCTCCTATCATCATCATCATCATCATACCCATTTGTCATCCAATCAAACAATCCAAATTAATCCTCTCCCTCTCCGATGGCTGTGTGGACATGTGTGGCAATTATACATTATTTTCAGTTAATTAGTAATTAGTTCATTAATATTGGGTCCTCCATCTTGTTTTTCAACTTATTATTACCCTCATTCCAAATTCCTTGCTTACATTGTAACCATGGTTACCATTGGAAGTTTTCCCTTTAGTTTAACATTGTTGATTAGTCTTGATTAGTTTTTTCTTTTTTAATTATTTCTCCGGTTCTTTTAATTAGTTTCTTATAAGCTCTCATTATGAGGTTCCCATTTAGGTTTGCCATCCTTTCGCAATTAATTTCCGTGTTTTTCTCCTCATCTTCCCCCCTTTTTCCTCCCTTCTCTCATTTCACTTCTTTTCTTAATTCCTCTCCTTCTATTATCTTAATCTTCCCCAATTTTGGTATAAGGCCAGCTTAGGCCCCCCCCCCCTTCTTGGGAAAAACATTCAAGCACAAACTGGTGGGGGGGAAAAAGTTATTAGCATTTTTAATTATTTCCCCCCCCCCTTTTTGGACACAGTTTTTTTCCTATGTGTTTTTAACATGGGAAATACTTTAGCTTATAGCTCACCTCCTATTAGCCCCAGGGTCACCATTTTTGGTACACACCAGGTACCCATCTCTCTCTCTTCCCCCCCTCAAATTTTCACCCCCTCCTCCTTTTCTTTCCCCCTTTTCACTTTCCTACTAAGGTTCCACCTCATTTTTAAATAAATGTTTATTCTCATCATTTGTATAATGTATAAAGAGTTAGTGTGTAATATGGGTAATTTAAATTTTTTTTCCTGCATGGTGCGCGCGGGGATGGGGGCGGCGGAGGTAACTGCCATGGCTTGCTCTAGTTAGTATTGCTCTGCAGTTCACAGATTAACTAATTTTCAATAATACTTTTGGTCTTACAGCAACTATGCCAAGAAGAAAATTCAATAAAAGTGAACATTATAACAGTGGGAGGAATTCTCAAAACATCCATGATAATAAAAAGTGTAATTCTCTCACTAATTCGTCAAATTCAGTTATGATAACACAGCCAGTGTCTCAACAACAAGGCCTTTTGCTAACTCCACAGAATCATTCAAACCCTGTTCAATATGGCTGCCCACAAAGTTCCACTAGGAAATCATTCCCACCTTTGGATACGAAAATTATAAATTCAATTGGGAAGCTGGAGAAAGCAGCCTCAAACAAAAGGAAGAAAATAATAGAACTTTTGGAAAAATCTCCTGAAAGTGCAAAAGATTTTTTAATAGTAACGAAGTCATCAAAAATTATTAATTTCCTTCCTTCAACACAAAAAGATGGACTCTCAACAATTACGAAAGCTTCAAGGGAGGAAACATCAACCGTCCAACCAAAAGGTGAATTAACACCTTTTCCAAAGGCACTGCCATCACCTAATAAATCAAGGACACTATCGCCAATCCTTGATGTTAATTTGACAACACTGAACTCTTTCCGTTCCACTCCAATTAACACCAGTATCCCACATCTGGAGAGCACACTTCCATTACTTTCACCAGATACATCAGACATTGAAGGGGCTCTCAAGGATATGAGCCCATTACAAATGCAAGATCTCGAGGAAGACCTTGAAATTTTGTATTCAAGACTAAAGAGCAATTCGAAATGCATCTCCCAAGACCTCACCACAGAGGAAGAAGATCCTAATTCCTTCCACGCTTTAGCGGAAAGGATCAGAGAGGCCCTTTCCATCTCGAATCCAGATATCAATAAAGCACTTTCTCTGCTAGACACACTTCAAGCCAATTACCTCGTTGCAGAAATAACAACGGTAACACCAGTACCAGTGAAACAACGCTCTCAACAAATTAATAAAAGTTTTTTCAACATGAATCAATCACCTTCTTCATCCAACCATCAAGCCACAACTGGAATTCATATTTTACCTCCACCCAACTCATCCAACTATACAGACAACACTCCACCTGAACCTATACCAAATCCAACAATCCTACTTTATCCAACTACTAACTCAACATCCAATCTCTCAGAGATCTTAAATGAAGCTCTTTCACCAAGGGACTTTAATCCAACCAACATAAAGCCATTGAGAGGTAATGGTCTAGCAATTTCGTTCCAGACATCATCACAAATAAAACAATTTCAATCGAAATTGGAAGAGAACAATAACCTTAAATCATCATTTTCAACAAAGCTTCCAACAAAAAGATCTCCCAGCTTCATTATCTACAATGTTCCAAATCCAACAAAGGAGGCGGTAATCCAGGAAGCATTAAAGACACAACTCAATCTGACAAATCCATTGAATCTAAGATTCAAATTCAAGGTCAGCTCCACTAAAACAACGAACTGGGTGTTTGAAGCAACAACACCAACGCTCAATATAATTCAACAGGTTCAGAAGATCCGGATTGGATGGTCAATGCTAAAAATTTCGGAATTTTTCCATTTTAAAAAATGTAACTTTTGTCAGGCCTTTGGCCATACAACCAAAGACTGCCATCGTCAAATTCCCTCTTGCAGTAAATGCGCAGATCATCACTTAATTTCAGACTGTCAGTCTCAGACATTTTGTTGTATAAACTGCCTGGAGTCAAACATCTTTACAGGTTCAGAGTATTCGACATTCCATACTGCAAAAGATCGTTCCTGCCCATTTTTCCAAGATGCTATAAATAAATATCGAGCAACAAGAGACTATACTTAACGTATGGGCTCAATGAGGCACACAAAAGTGAAATTACATTCATATTTATTCATTGTTTTATTCATCATAACTTCAGCCAAGTCAAAATCTTTTTTAAGTATGAACAATAATTGTTAAATTTAATTCAAGGGGCTAACCTTCAATTAAGGAAAGTCCAATAAAACTGTTAAACCAGATAACATAGGCCACTTATTTAACTTAAGAGCCAACAAGTTGTCTAAGTTTATTTTACCAAGTTTTGTATCTCACTTTCGATTAATCATACTGGGTTAACCATGTTAATTTTCTGTCTATACTATCATTTCCTTCAAATGCTTTACTATATCATTTTAAAAGTAAAACATCAGTTATCAAAAGCAAAAAATTTTTTATTCGTCATTTAATCAAAAAAATACTTCTTGTTTTCCCAATACTAAGAACGGGTTTCAAATATGTTCGAAACCTGTAACTAGCAACAGCTTGTAAATCGTCTGTGAATATTTGTCTTATATTATTGTATTTTAATTTTCTCTATATTGTAACCATTCTTGTTATACTCAATAAAGTTGTTCGGGGGGCGGCTTTCCGGTGCGGGGGCTCGTTTGCCACGTGGGGGGGGGGTTGATCTCTTATCCTATGGGCGGCCAACCAAACTGCTAAAAGAGATTGCGAGATCTCAAAAGCGGGGCCGCCCTGTAGAGTCAATGTCTGTCTGTCTGTCTGTTTGTTAAGAACTCAAAAGCGGGGCTGCCCGTAGTGTCAATGTCAATGTCTGTTTGTTAAGCTTTCACGACCAAACCACAAAACCGATTTGGATGAAAATTGGCAGAGTTGTAGCTTCAAACCCAAGAACGGACATAGGCTAGGTGAAATCACGTTAAATTGATTATTTTTTAACTACAGATTAAAATTAGTTAACAAAGAAAGTCCATTGACTCCGCGATTCGCGATGAAAATTTTTATTTTTCAGTCAGCTGTCACGTGATTCTTTAGGAATGCGAAAACATGTGGAATAAATTATTTTTAAAATCAATTATCACGTAATCCTTTTTCCGCTGTAACTTCCGAACAAATTATCCGATACAAATTATTTTTATACCATCTTAAAGATAAAAATTTTACCTTTTCAATGATATTAATTTTATTTCTGTGACATTTTTCCTTCATTTTGTATTAATTTTTTAAAGTTTTACGTGCAGACGATTTTGAAATGACGCAAATTTATAGCTACTCAGTTGCTAGGAAATGGTTAGACTTTGAACTAATTTACCTTTATTTCTGAAAATTTTGCTTATCTTTATAAATATCTATAAAATAAGACAGAAATTACCTGTATTTGTCTGTCTGTCGGTCGGTCACAAGAAATCTTAAACGGTGAACGGTAGCGACGTGAAATTTACACACGGCATTCTAGAGCATATTTTTAGGTCAAAGGTGTTATTTTCAACTTTCAGAGTTAATTAGTTCTTAAGATATTTAATTAAATAACGAACATTAGCCGCTTTTAAGCCTAAAGCTTAGACGTTTTTTGCAAATAACTTCTGAAATCTTTATTAGACAACAATTCTTTTTATGCCATTTTAAAGACCAGAAAATGATCTTCTTAATGCTATTAATTCCATTACGATGAAATGTTTTCTCTGATTGCTATAAAGGTTTAAAAATATTTTTTAACGTAATTTCTAACAATACTTTTTATTCGTATAGAAATAAATTCAAGCCAAATTACTGTTTCGCGCGCGGGCTTTTGCCAGTGTGAAAGTTAATATAAGAAAATATTGCTTTCTTTTACCATAAACAACAAAGGAGACTTTACACTTCCGGTTTCCTGTTGTGGTAGCATTTACAGCTTTTAATACGGTTCCACAGTGATCCAATGACGTTAGTGAATTATTCTCTCGATGTTTTGTTTAATTTTCACAGTGAGATATTACAGAATATCCTTCTGTAGATACACTAATGGGCATTAACAAGGATCATCATATTCTGTAGAGCTCTTCAAGATCTTAGAATTGTCAGGGGCACCTTCCGACAAGCCTAGATTGATAGTCGGTGTGCCAGTACTACTAATACGTAACCTCGATATACTGAGACTGCGCAATGGCACACGGTTACAAATTACACACCTAAGTACAAACGTCGTGAAACCTACTGTTACGACTGATATAGGGAGAAGAGAAAGTGTTTTAATTCCACGCCTTCCGATAACACAGAAGGATTTATCATCTCAATTCAAAAGGTAACAAATCCCTGTAAAAATATCATTTGCGAGGCTCAGGGCCAGAGACTGAAAGTGGCAGGCGTACATTTGGAAAAACCATATTTTTCCCATGGGCAACTATATGTGGCCTGTTCACGTGTGTACAGCCCACACAACCTCTACATCCGTGCAAATAACGTGGTATACAAAAGTATATTAGCATAGATAAACAATTCACATAAATATATCAGCATACATGTACAGTACACCCCTGTCAGCCGTCCAATTAAGTACTATCAACCGTCAGAACTTTTACTTTCCCCTTTCAAAATGCAACAAAACATTTACATTCGTGAACGAAGTCGCGGGTAAGAGCTAGTTATATATAAGTTAAGAAAATATTTACTCCTGATAAGCTTGTGTGAAATAGATTTTACACACCTGTCAAGTTTTTTTGTTAAGAAATTTTCGGTGTTTTCAAAACATTGGTACCCTTTTTAACACCCCCCCCCCTTTCCAAGTGATACCACTGACCCCCGAGCTAGTATCCTTAATCCTTAATAATATA
>BGPR01053142.1:0-10461 GCA_013235015.1 Araneus ventricosus | reverse complement strand
TTTTTTATAAAAACAGAAAGAATTATTTTATTATACAAGAGTGATATGATGATCGATACATTAAAAAATGAGTATGCAAATTAAAAACATGGTGTAGAAATTTATAAAATCCGATTTAAGAAATATATTCAGGAAGCAGCGATATTTTCTATATTTTCGAATATCACTAAACTGTGCCATTTGAAATTGAGTATCAAATGACATGTAATACATATGTTTTCTAAAAATACATTTATCCACAAATCTATACTGAGACAGATTAATGCTCTGTTTTATTCTGAAAGGTGTTGATTTTATCGAACGGGCTTCATTTTAAACATTGAATCAATCGTTTTGGTTTAAAATGAAAATGTAAAAAAAGAAGTTATCGTCTGCCAGTTTTGTCTATTACCATATTATTTAAGGGAAAATTAATTCAAATATTACTTAGAATTTCACTTGTAAAACGTTACTGGATTTTTAAGATTACAATTAAAGAAAAGAAGAATTTTCTAAGAACCAAGATTTTTTTATTTATTTACTTGGAAGACTGGAAAAGAATATCATAAATGATTGTCACCATGATTAATTTGCTAGCACTCTAAAAAATGTAATTAGTGATAAATTCTGAGCTTTTTACAGAGCTATATTTAAAATTGATACAAAATTGCAAATATTTAATAGCAATATTTCTTTCTCGCTGAATTGTTTATACTGAGTTTGAATATCGCATTCAAGTGTTATGGCTATAATATAAAAACTTACATTAAGAAATCAATATTTTTATTTATTTTAATATTGTAGTTCTGTAAGTGTAAATGAATATTTAGTGCGTAAAATTCTAAAACATGTTAATATTCAGCAATAAATGCGCAATCTGGGCCATTTTCATTTTATTTTGAATGAAAATAATTTTTTACTTGAAGCTAAATTATTCAGTTGGTGGATTTTGTATCTAAAAAATATTCACTTCGCTAAGCACACTTAAAGAGAATCACATGTATTTTCTGCTCCGTATGGTTTTAAAATTGTTTCAAATGTGATAGTAGACGTTTCTAATTTTGTATGTTTGAAGGTTTAACCAAAATTTTAATTAACATTGAGCCTCTTTTTTTATTAAACTATCTTGATTTATAAACTTAAGCTAATAATTGAACGGTTTATTGAAGAAACCATATGAGTCAATAATATCAAAATGCTGGGAGATTTAAGAATCTGATTAATTTTTAAAATCAATGATTAACATTTTTTTACCTGGTAGATTTTTTTTCCAATAAAGTGAATTTACTTGACTCTTGCCATTTCTTTACTCATTATGTAAATACCCTTTAGAATGTGAAAACACCATGAACTATTTGTATTTTTGAGAAAAAATGACTCAAACTTTTTAATTGTAAATTGTATTTTTTCCAAGTAAGAACCCGTTTTCTTTAAATAATTTAGTTAAAAATTAATAGACGAAGAGAATTAATGATGAAAAATACAGATATATGCTTTATCTATAGGGGATAGAATGCATTTGCTCTTGGCTCTTATAATAATGTCTATAGTAAAGGGAAGGTTTAAATTAGAATTTTCCTGTCCTGTAAACCCTTAAAGGCCTAGTGTTGCCCAATTTTCTAAGATTCTTGAGAATAAGACTGAAGCTCTAATGCCTGTTGATGCCAATAGAAAAAATGCTGAAAATGTTATTAAATCAATTTACAACATATAGATGGCAATTTGAGTGCTGATGAAAAAAATAAATAGATGATTTTAACTTGAGGTTTCTAGCTTTGTTTGTGCGCTTGAGAATAGCATATTTTATTTTAAGATATCGAAGAAAATTCCTTGTCCATATTATTAGTTCTTAAAAATCATCTCTATTTGATATTATAGAATGTTATCAGGGAGAATTTTTTCAATTAAAGCACAGTTTTGTCGATAGGTTCAAACTATATTTTAGCCATAAGCCAAACTTAAAACGAAAAACGATTTTTTAAAAGTATTTCTCCCATGTTTTATTCAAGAAATGAAAGTCAAAGACATTTTATGGTCATTTTTTAAAAAATCGGGCCTTTAAGGGTTAATTTCGATATCTACTTATAAGCAAACGGAAAACTCACCCACATACATTGTGAAAAACTAATTAAATTTTTTGTTGCATTGCAATGGTCACCTCCCCCCATCCCTTTCCGCTTCCTTAATTTCCTCTATTGTTAACTTGAACTACGCATGCGTGAATTGAGACTCAACATTTTGTTTGGTAACTAAGTCACTGCAGATTTCATTGCTACTGTCCAGAAGAGGTTTGCAATACGCTTCTCTCTTGAATTATATGTTATATTCATAAAGGAGTCACTCAGCCCAAGAACTTAGCTGTCCGGAATGATCGGCCACCGCGAATAGCAACATACGTGCTAAGGCCAGTTATAAAATAGCCATCACCAGACCATGTAGCAATCCCTCCCGTATGAGGTATGACCCGTCATCGGCGATAATAATACTATCTTTGCTGTACCTCCAAGGAAGTAAGAACCCGCTTACTTACCCGGCGACTTCATATCCACGCACTCGCGGTGTCCCTTCTAGGGGCCTGAATGATATGTATGGATCTTTCGTAAGCTTTTGCATGTGTGCCGTAAATGAATACTTCCATTAAACTACATTATATTAGTGGTATGCTAACATATAAATTTTAAGGAAATTTTAATAAAAAAATGATAATGAGTTTATTTAATGTAAATAAAACTCCTTCTAAATAAAGTAGCATCTGGTTAGAATAAAATTTAAATGCAAAATACGAACAAAAAATCCTACATTTAAAAGAAAACGAATATAATAATAAATCAGAAAATGTGTATGGAGATTTTGTTGACATATCGGAAAATAATATAAACCACTCTTGCTCTTGAATACATTTTCAAAAATGATTTATGTCTGGCAGTGAAGATTTTAAAACTATATATGCATATTTTCTCTAAATATCTTTATTCACTGCTATTTTTTGTAGCAGCTGCTATTGGAAAACTATTAACATTGTGTTCCCTGTCTAGAGCTGTTGTTTAATAGAAAAATGCAAAATTCCCCGTGTTTTCAAATTTTAAAACTGTTTTGGAACTTTTCCTAATTAACTTAAATCCACGAAGACGACAAATGTTGCAAGTGTCGTTTGAGGTAGTAAAACTAAGAGTATCTGAATAATTTAGTTAGAAAAGAAACTGTAATTTCAACTGAGTTAGGGATTTAATTTGAAAATTAGCTAACTACGCTTGAAAGTAAATAACTTTCAATTAATTAAATGTAACATAACTCATTCTTTTTATTTTCATATAATTTGCACTTCTCAAGTTCTTTATGCAATTAAAGGCAAATAAATATTTCATATTTGATTTGTTTCTGGAAAATTAGCGAAAATTGCTTGTAAGTTTCCAGAAACGCCATGCGAACAAAATATATGTGAGTCTAGAAAACTTTTAATCTAAAAAAAATTAAGAGATTAGAAAGATTTCACTTATCAAATTAACATTTATGCATAAACTTTCCTTTTCACAAATCAGCTCACATATTTTCAAAAAAGAAAATACATAAAAATAAAAAAAGTGTAATAGTTTTGAGATTTAACGTGACCGCTTATGTTTTGAACAAAATTTTTGAAAAATTGTATATTTCAATATTATTTTGTTTTTATATGCATTATCAATTACAAACACAAAAAAACTCCAAAAAGTTTCTTATAAATATAATATTTTTTGATAAATATGGGAATTTGTAGTTAATTTTAATTAAATTTAACCAACACGGTTAACACTCTACACTGAATTGTAATGCAGCAATTCTAATTTTCTTTTCACACAAGTTGTAGAGGACAATGGTCTATGAAATTAACTAAAATCTAAGAAAAAATTGAAATGCAAGTAAATTAGGGGTAAAAATATGCGCAAATATGCATTTTTCCATTAATTCACAACTTAATTTTTCTAAAAAACACCTGTAAATTAAAAAGTATTTCACGAACAACAAATATTTTAGTTAATTTCATTGCTTATACTATTTTAAACATGTGCTGAAATTTTCAAGTGAATATCTTTATTAGATTTCGAGATATCATGTTTAACGGTAGGGAAATGTTATGGAAAACAAAGTTCTGAGAAAACTGTACTTAAATATTTCCTTCCGGTTGGTTTGCTTTAGACAAAGTATATTAAAATCATTCTAACTTTTTCTAATTCACTTAGGAACAAAACTAAGCGGATTTGGAAAGACGACAGTCTGGAATACAAGAAAAAGTGAAAAAATAATTTTCGCAAAAGTGGTCAAAAATCATTGTTTTCAACGTAGGCGGTCACCTTAACAAAAATAAATAATATTTTAAGAAAAACTTTTAAATGAGCATAAAATTTTCTCTCCCTTTTTAACCTCATGAAAGACTGAAAAAAACCACATTATTCGCATTTGTTTGGAATCAAAAGTAAAATGATATTTTCAAAATAGTGCTGCAGTCTGAAACCTTTATAAACATATTGGCTCAAAATAGATCTGTATGTAATGATGGTAGAAAAACATACAAGTAATCAAATAGCGTAATAAATCACTTCGAATGTGCCAAAAACAGAACAATGATAAAAAAAAATATACCGAAAAGCAAATGGCATAAATAGAAAACAAAACTCTTTCTTGCACTTCAATTGTTGGATTTCTAAATTAGGGTTGCCTTTTTCCAAGTCTTTTTCGATTTAATTTTATGTACAATTTTTATATATATTTTATGTCATAATGTGATTATACGTTCATGTCCATTTTTAAGTATTCATATATTGTTAGTTTTGATTTATTTAGATTATGGTTAAAATTAAGGTTTCTGCAATATACGCAAATTCGTTTTCTTTGTTTTGTTTTAGGATTATTGTTTCAATTTTATAGCAACAAAAAATAGTTACTACTATATACTTCCAAAGCAGAGCTACTAATTTTATTGTTGAAACGTCCATATACTGGGATTGCCTTTTTTCACAATAGTTTTGATAGCAACAGATTTCTTTTACATGTTAACATCTAAATGTTTAAACTTACCCTTTTCTCTTAGTATATATAGTATTTTCAATTTATTTTAGATTTGGTTATTTTGTTTAATTAATGAATTTTAGTTTATGAATTGCATTTTGATATGTCTTGTTTACTTTGTTTTTATATCTTCATATATAACAAGTTATATTTTGGTTTAAATAAAAAAAAATATAATAATAAAAAATAAATAATAAAAAAAATAATAATAAAATTTGGTCGTTAAATAAAAAACAGGCCGGGTTATTAAGTAATTTTCATTTATTATGGGAGAGCGGCAGACATACGTGCATCTCAGTTGAAGTTTCAAGTAAAAAAGCGAATAGAAAATCCCTGCATTTCCTCAGGTAGAGATTTAACATACAGACACATGATCAAAGTGAAGGGAATAATAGCTATTTTTAATATATTACGTAAGTGTTTTAGGGAAAAGTCTGGAAAAGAATTCGCGATTTATGTTGGCGCGTGAAAGCGATTAAAATATTCCTTTAGCAATAAATATGCCAAAACGAGAGATTTAATATACCTCCAGCGCTGGAAATAAAACGAAACTGGAGTTTAAGAAAAGCGATTTTGGAATACATTAAGACTTTAAAATATATAATATTAGAATTTGAAATAAAATTAAGTGAGATTATTACATATATATATACTAGTTGATATACCCGGCGTTGCTCGGGATAAAAATATTTCCTTTTCTAAGTACTTATAGTATTTTAAGCAGCTTAATAAAACAGTTTTTCGCAGCAACATCTTTCGGTTTTCGTTCGTCCACTCCCGTGTTATCTGACCCCTTTGGCCAGCAGTTCAACCCTTCTTTTCCTTTTGTGTCTAGTCTTTGTACCACTTGGCAAGAATCTAACAATCCTTGTTACTCCATTTTTTCTTCTTCACCATTTCTACGGCGACAACAGAAGATTTTTCACATCATGGACTTTATTACCATTATCCAAAGTACCATTATCTTTTTTTGTGTGATTGTGTGCCTGATCGGGTAAACGCCGCAGAGTATTCCTTCTATTTCTCCTTACGTTCCTTCCTTTTGGTAGTAACCGGATTCAGTAACCTTGAATGAATTTACACGATCAGTGGAATTATTTCAAAATTTGCAAAAATTAAATGAAGTATCGCATAGAGAGACTAAATATCTAATTAGTTATCTATTAGATATTAAATATCTAACGTCATTGGATTACCGTGCAAACAAACTGAAAGACGTACTCTCTGCGAAATAAAAGCGGAAGCAAAAATCTGAAAATATTCAACTACAGCAATATTTTTATCATTACTTTAAATAACAGTGGCAAAAATATAGGAATGAAGGATTTGTTAAAACAATAAATCGCTTTGAATTTAATTACAATAATAGAAAGCATTGTTACAAAATGCGTTTGAAATAAATTTCGAAATGTTTATTAAGTTTGGGGAAAAGAACGTATACCATTTAAATTCAGATCAGGATTAATTTTTGTTATTTAATTAAATATTTTAAGAAGTAATATTTTTTGAAAATTGAAAAAAGCACAATTGATCTAGAAATGGACCCCAGAATGCCAAGCGGAAATTTCATCTCGATACTATTAATCGTTTAGGAAGACTTCTTGTGACAGATAGACCGGTAAAATACCTTTTTCTTTTCTTCCTAGTCCCTCTCCTTTCGATAGAAACCGGACTAAGTAACCTTGTAAGACTTAACGCAAACATAAGGATCAATGGCGTATCCAGGATTTTGGTCTGGAAGGGGCTGAAGTCATGAAAATATTCTATCTTCGTTACCTCATGGCTTATGTAAGTCAAATCAATTTGACTTTGCTCTCCTGACTATAAAAATCACGAAAGACACTACAATACTTTCGATAATTTAACAAAAACACAACGAAACAACTAGCCGAAAAATGCTTCGACTACGTTAACGCTACAAGTACGAGTGGAATGACTATAAAAGCGGGAAAATTGTTGAGCCTGTCAAGCCAGAAAGCAATGTTGGCAAGTTTTTTCTTTTCTTTTAATGTGATTAAGAACAAACTGCTGTAATGATTTGAAAAAGTCAAGAATTTTGGTTCATCTCTGGGGGAGACTCCATAGCACCCGCCACTGATAAGAGCATTTAAGAAGCTTAAAGCTTTTGTTTGATTTGAAAATTAAATAAAACATCTCGCGGAAAGAGTAATTAATCCAACTGCAGAGTAAGTGGATTACTGTGCGACCGTATTAAAGAGGTATATGCCACGACATAAAACCGGAAATGAAAAGTCTGCCTTGGAAATAAAATGTCCAAAGAAACCATATTTCTTATATTAACTCTAACAGTGCCAAATGCCCGTGAATGAAGTATCTATAAACAGTAAATTGACATGAATTTAATTTTATAAGAATGGAAAGTATAGTTAAAAATTGCGTTACAATTAAATTTTGAAACGTTAATTACAGTTAGAGAAAAACATTGATCGTAATGGGGTAACTATGATTAAAAAGATATTGTTTTGCTCTTTAAGATAGTGTAAAATTATTTTCCTGTGATAAATCTTTCAGAAGTTATTGGGGAAAAACTTTTAATAACTAGGCTTAAAACGGCTTAATTTTCATTATTTAATTAAATATCTTAAGAACTAATTAATTCTGAAAGTCAAAAATAGCACAGTTAACCTAGAAATGTTCTTTAGAATGTCGTGTGAAAATTTCATATCGCTACCGTTGACTGTTTAGGAGGAACTCTTGTGACCGACAGACAGATGTATTTTCTGTTTTATATTAGAGATATACTAGCTAATATACCTGGCGTTGCTCAGGATGAAAATATTTTCAAATCTATGAACTTGTAAAAATTTTAACTTGGTTTCGCAGCACCAACTTTCGTTAATTTTCATTCTTCCTCCCTTGTGTCATCTGACATTTCGGCCAGCACATCCTTTTGCCTCCACACTTTGAACCACCTGGCACGAGCCTAGCAATCCTTGGAACTGAATTTTTCCTTACCCATCATTAATACGTCGTCAACAGAAGCTCCTTAATTTCATGGTTTTTATTACCATCATCCGAAGTACCGTTCTCTTCTTTTCGGTGTCTGTGTGCCTGATCGGAAAACCTCTGGATACTGTTCCTTCTTTTTCTCATTAGGCCCTCTCCCTTCGAAACCGGATTCAATAACCTTGAATGACTTTTCACACTCATTGGGATCATTTAAAGGTTTGTCAAAATTAAATGAAGTATCGTATAGGATAGTAATTGACTAACATCATTGTATAGCTGTGCAAACATATTGAAAGATGAAAACGCAAATTTCATGCGATACTATTCACCTCACTATTTAGAAAGACTTCTTGTGACAAATAGACCGTAAAATACCTTTTTTTCTTCCTAGTTCCTCTCCCTTTGATAGGAACCGGATTAAGTAACCTTGAAAGACTTAACACACGCATAAGGATGAATTAAAAATTTTTGAAAATTAAATAAAACATCTCATAGAGAGAATAATTAATCCATTTGCACAGTAATTGCATTACTGTGCAACCAATATTAAAAATGGTATATGCTACGACAAAAAACCGAAAATAAAAATGTCCAAAGAAAATAATCTTTTCTTATATTAATTTTAACTTTGGCAAATGCACGTGAATGAAGGGTTTGATGAAAGAGTAAATTGGCTTAAATTTAATTTTATAAAAATAGAAAGTGTTGTTAAAAATTGCGTTAAAATTAATTTTTTTAAACGTTAATTACAATTAGTGAAAAAATTGTACCGTAAAGGAATAACTATCATTAAAAAGATAATTATTTGCTCTTTAAGAGGGTGTAAAAATAGTTTTCTTGCGATAAATATTTTAGAAGATATTGGCGAAATTTGTTTAAAAATTGGGCTTAAAACGGCTTAATTTTCGATATTTAATTAAATATCTTAAGAACTAATTAATTCTGAAATTTGAAAATAATTAAATTAATAATTTAATTTGTTTAATAATTAGGCTTTGAACGTCTTAATTTTTGATATTTAATTAAATATCTTAAGAACTAATTAATTCTGAAATTTGAAAATAACAGAGTTGACCAAGAAATGTGTTCTAGAATGTCGTGTGCAAATTTCATATTGCTACCGTTCACCGTTTAGGAGGAGTTCTTGTGACAACAGACAGGCATATGTATTATCTGTTTTATATTATAGATACATGATCAACAGACGTCATGGAGTTAAACTAAATTCTTTTCGGGACACTACTTTAAGGGCTTAAGATGTCAAGTAAAATTTAAAAAATTAATTAAATTATTTTACAGGGATGAAAGTTCTTTTTTCGGAAAATATTAGTTATGCAAAGTTTGAAAACTCGAATGCCAGTTGGTAATGAATTCTATATCAGGTAAATGGATGTTATTCTTGATTTTTTTATATTTAGGTAAACTAACGCCTTTCTTCGAAATTTAAAAAATAAAATCAATTTCGAACTATTTCTTTTTCACTAAAAAAACATGGCTATTCCAAAAAAGTTGTGAAGAACAATTTCACTTTTGGAAAAATTTTCCATAGAATATACTTTCACTGGTATATAAATTTTCAACAAGTACCTAATAAAAATTATCTTATATGTTTCAGTTAATAATTTATTTATTTAATAATCTACTGAAGGTTTCGATCGAAGAAACTAGCATAATCAAAGAAAATCATTTCGTTTCTGAAAATAGTATTACAAATAGTTTCTCAGTATATGCGATGTTAATGTATTTGCATTATGATGTATTTGAAAGAAATCATGAATTATCATCAGTATCTACACTAAATCCATTATTCATACATTGATGCATGCACTTCTACGTCTTCTATTTCTATTCTTTATGGAAGATGCATCTGTTATTCCAAGAAATGCTTAAAATTCATGTCATTCTTGTTATGTTCCAAGAAGTTTGAAACGACGCAAAAATCACAGAACAAGGTAAAGAGAGAATGTTATGAAATATTTCATTTGGAGCACTAACTTGATCTTTTGACGCAAATTTCCTTTATGTGTGACATTTCCTTTCACGAAAGTTTCTGCTTTCTGTACTCACTCACACCCTAAGTGCCAAGCGATTTGTCAAACAAGAAATGAGCATGTAGAAATAAAATCAGAGAGGTTATATTAGAAATTTAGCAATATTCCTCATTTCAATACTGCGAATAATTTATAATTACCTCATTGGATAAAAAAGGAGACGACAGATTAAGATTGTGATAACTTAGAATATTTAATCCCTTTTCAGAAAATTTGGTTCTTTCCACAGGGCAAAATTGGATGACTGACTCTAAATAATAACAGTGATATGATGTATAAAACTTCAGAGCTGTACTAAAAATAATCTGTATAACGTTTTTTATTTGTAAGCGAAACAATATATATATATATATATATATATATATATATATATATATATACAGCTTGTGACACATGTATTTATCCGGCAGATGGCGCT
>BGPR01053141.1:0-10462 GCA_013235015.1 Araneus ventricosus | reverse complement strand
TCAGGCTTAACTACACTGACAATACAAGTGACGCAGATTGCAATTCATGTTTTCTTTTAAAATTTGACTTAAAACAAAACTTAAAAATTCAGAAAACCGTTGTAAAGTGTTTTGTCAGGCTGAACTACACTGACAATACAAGTGATGCAGATTGCAATTCACATTTTCTTTTAAAATTTGAGTTAAAACAAAACTTAAAGATTCAGAAAACCGTTGTAAAGTGTTCTGTCAGGCTTAACTACACTGACAATACAAGTGACGCAGATTGCAATTCAAATTTTATTTCAAAATTGAAATTAAAACAAATTATTAATAGGTTGTAGTTAAATACATTTCAGTGATCTCATGTTGAATTTATTAATGGTTCAAGGAACTAAAAGGGACACAATAGGCCAGGAAAGAATTGCTTCCATTAATCCATTGTTAGTCGCAATCATTTGCATTCTTAAATGGCAGCAATGTATCTCGCGGATACAAAATCTATTCCATGAGATTTCATGCTGTTTTGATAATTTTTCTTTCATAACTATGATAATTAGTACTAATGTGTACGAAAATGAGCATCTTGTAATAAAAAATTCAAGCTGCAATGCTTTATACGTAGAATAAGGTTAGCTTAGTTATATTTAAGCCCCGTTTTGAAGCAACACGAGAGCTATTTTGAGACGGAGCTCTTAATTTTGAATCGCGGTCAGATGACGAGGACGACACCTGAGTTGGCACCCCTTCTCCAAACTTCAGCACCACACCAGCGCGCTGTCTATCCCTGTGGACACTAAATCCTATAGGTGGATCGGTGGGCGTCGGTTGTGGGCACCACACCAGTGGGAGAACGTTTGTCTCCCTACGTATGATTTGTCGTGCAAACATTTCTAACCTACGACGGATCTTCACTTAACTCGGCTCTCAAACCTGGAACACTTCGGGTCGAAGGTCGACATCTTACCATTAGGCCATCACTGTCTTAGAAGGAGATTGAAACAACAGGAAACGGATTAATCTAATCTGACATGCGTATCTAATAGATATTGCGACTAATGGAAGGTAAATAATATCTTCCATTAAGCGAGATTTAGCATCTTCTATAATTTTCAACTTGTCCAGTAGAGTGCCACAAATCATAGGCAGTTCAGTAGATTTTATTTTTACTGATATTGTACCTTTTGGAGTTCTTTCCTTTCTATATAGCCTTCCGGAGTAAAGAATCCGGAATGAATCATAATTTTATTTGCCAAAACAAATCTATTTATTAATCGAAACTCGAAACGCCTTCGACTCTTAAGTGAACTCTTGTTCGACGCAATTAACTACCCAATTTATAAAAATATCAATGCACTTCTTTAAAATAAACAATGGGAGATGTTAAACAATTCATCAATCCTTAAGCTCAAAGAGAAAAAAAAAAACGTGAGACTTTGTTATGATGTTAGTTAAGAATCTTTATAAGGCTTCTTCATCAGTTCAATATCTCTTTTTGAACAAATAATTGCTTATAGTTGCTTAATTGAATCTAAATATGTCGTAAACGTTTTTTCTTGTAATATGCTGCTAATATTTATCAGATTTATAAACCTATTCTTTTCGGAAATTTAAGCTGTACCCTCTTCTAACAAACATGCTCACTATTTTTCGTCAAAATGATTATTAAGACTGATCGGAGCTGTCTTTTGATTGCAGCATCTTAACAACGTCTTTTATTGCAGTAAATTAAGTCAATTCGGTTAATTAATTTGCAGTAACTACTTTTAGCATGAATTCTGGTGATTGCTATAGTATGAAATATATAGTTAAATTGAATAGACCACAGAAGAAATAATATATGTGGTGGTTGAACTGCTTAACATGAAAGTAAAAATGTAATTTTCATCGATTTGGAGGTATTATACTAAAAAAAAAGTCAAACATTTGCGCATTCACCCGGAGCGCCGAAAATTCCAAGTTCGTAAGTGGAGACACACAGCTATGCACAAAAAAATTTATAACTTACACTACTGACCAAAAGTATTGCAAGATTGGTAAAATGAGAAAAATTTGAAGTTAATTTGAATACAATGGCTCACAATTAGTTGTGGAGAATTCTGGGACACACAATCGTTGGCACTCGCATTTCGCAGTGACGATTATGCAGTGAAGATGATGAGGGTTTTTCCACATCACTAGTTTTTAAACTTGAATCTTCGTACAACAATATTGAATTTTATAAGAAATGAATATCCTGAGTATTCTTGTGTAATTCGGTCATTCACACGAGAAGGTGCTTTTTACAGTCCCGGGGTGATTAAAATTAGGGACTGCAACAAATGTCCTAATATTTTTGTTCATATGAATAATTTAAGTTTTAAGAAAGCTATTTAATACGTTTCTACTAAAATAGTTTTGCTACTTATCTCTAATTTTTCAATGAATATAAGACCAAAGTCCCTTCCGTGGAAGTTCCTACATCTGAAACACAAGATAATTTTTATTGATACTCAAACAATTAATTTTTTTTACTTTTTTCCTTTAGTATTAACTAATTTAAAGTCTCTAGTTAAGGCCTAACTTAATATTTTTTTTAAATATATAATTTTTACTTAGGAATTAATTCTTAAATTTTATCTCTGGAAAACGAAGGAACTTCATGGACAAAGAAAATAACTTTAAAAATATCATAAATGGCAGCTCATGTCAAATCATCATGAAAGAGTTTATAAGAGAGGCAGACAATTTGTTCTTTAAGGAAAAATTTTCGTTCTATTGCGAATTTATTGAATATATTCCAATTTATTAATTGCAATTAGAGCTTGGTAAAGTTCTCAGAGTCCACTATGTGGACATCATAAATAAATTAAGATAAATCTAATTTATAATTAAAATACAAAATTTTAATAGGTTTAGTATCTAATTTAATAAAAATAAGTGTACTACTTTAGCCACATAAAAACCAAAGCATTTAAAAATTCAAAACTTAGTTTTTGTCTTCTCCAAGGAATTCTCCTCTGTAGACACAGCTTCTCCACAGAGAGGATGGCCTTGCCAGTGAAAGAGACAAAATCTCAAAAATCATGATACAGTTAGATAAATTAAAATAATATCAAGTAAAAGTTCTTTGGTAGATATTTTTTATGAAATTTCGTGATTTTCTTTTGTATTTTTTAAAATTAAAATTGAAATTATATCCTCGAAAAGAATTAAGGTAAACAATTCATATAGAATCTTTATAATATTAAAGCTTCAATAATGTTTAAAGAACATTTTAATAGCTAAATTTATCTTTAGAAAAAATCGGAATATCAAAAAATAAAAAGACAAAGCAGTTAGATGCTCAAATTCAGAAGAGAAGAGAGTAGAAAAAACTTAATACGAGACTTACGAGATTGCTTATTAATAAATAAATATATGATAGTCCTTAATATAGTATATAATTGATTACTTTCCTTCAAAACGTTGACTTTCATTTATTTGAAATTGTTTGTAAATATTATTTAACTAATGCACAGTCAGTGCCATTATTTAAAAAGTGCTACTTATTTTAAAATGTTAAGTTTTCTTGCGCTGGTTTTTAATAACTAATTTTATTGTTTAATTATGAGAAACAAACCTGTACCAAATCTGCCCAAGAATTAGTCCATTATGCTTCGCTTAAAATGTAAAAGTTCCGTTGACTATCATATCTTCTTCGTAGACAGGTAAAAAATTTTAAACCCCCTCCCCCCCCAAAAAAAAAAACCCAGTGGAAAAATAAAATAGAAGACTTGACTACTAATATAAGATTATTTATTAAGCTAAAATGGAAACACCCATGTAATTTTTAAGATTTTTTATACTTTTGTAAAATAATTTTTTTTAGCTATTTGTACCTTTTTCGTGAGAATGATCCATCTATAAATTAAATGCGTAATTAAAATTGCAATTCGACGATTAATTTTCGAGTATTCAAGTTAATAAATTATTGATTTGTGGCAAAACCCTCATAATTTTGTTTCTCTTCGAGAACAACAGAAATTCTGCTAGTTACAATTCCGACAGCTTTCTAAATCTTAATGTATTCAACTGAAATTTTTACATGAGCTGTCTTAGATGTCTGGCATCGACGTTATGAAAAAAAATTACGCTATATTTCACGTATGCGCAGTTAAAAATTATTTACTATAAATACTCATATTTCCTCAAATATCAAGGTATTTACTTCCAATTTTAATATAATGCTTTGCTATTACATTTTCATATATTTTGTAAGTTTCGTATTATTTGGTGGAAAACTTTGTATGTTATAAGCAAAAAAAACATGAAGGAAAATTTGGGATTTTTTTAAAGGAACCTTTATATCTTATAACCTTTATACATGCTATTTTTAGAAAATGCATGTAGGCAATGTGCATAGGAAATAAAAACTATTGATGAAAGTTTCAAATCATTATCAGCTTCCTATGAAGCGGGGTAAGACAAATCCCTTTTCGTCTTCTTCACTTTCTGGACGCCCCCTTAAATGCCCTCGTGACAAAATCTTCACTGCAAAATGTGAGTGCCAAAGATTGTATGTCCCACGATTCTCCACAACTGATTGTGAACCACTGTATTCAAATTAACTTCAAATGTCTCTCATTTTACTAATTTTGCAATGCTTTTGGCCAGTAGTGCATGTCTCTTAGTATCTAAGCCAATGCTGCCTACTTTCGCTACATACCATTGGGGTCAATTCATGAGATACTTCAAGTGTGCCGCGCCATTTTCATTACGGAATCCACGAGATAACTTGCATTTTCAGCATGCAGTAATGTTATAACATAACGTAAGAAGACAACGTGCAGTTGGATGTTAGATGCCACGCACGGTGTAGTTTACAAAGTAACTATGATGTCCTGTGAATTGAATCCACTGCAAATCAACATATGCAATAGTACTTTCGTAGTCGCTCAAGAATAAACCATGTGGATAGTACATATTTGCCCTCATTCTTTATCAGTTTGTCCTCATCACATAATCATAATATTATACACTTTTATTTAACTTGACTTGTTTCATGTTTGTAACGGTGGAATTTTGTAATCTATATTACACTGGTGGCCAAATGTTAAGGACGATTTTTAAGATGCGAATAATTAGGACTTCATACGGATACAATGGTTCTCAATCAGTTGCAGAGACTCATGGGATATACAATTGTGTCTTAACTCACATTTTACAGTAAAGATTTGGTCACGAGGGCATTTAGGGGGGGGGGGGCGACCAGAAAGTGAGGAAGACGAAAAGGTATTTTGCCCATACCGTTTCACAGAAAGCTGACAGTGATTTGAAACTTTCATTAATGGTTTTTGGTTGATATACAAAATATTTACATGCATTTTCTTAAACATACCAAGAATATTCGGGAAGATATAAAGGTTTTCTTAAAGAATCCCACATTTCAGGGCACGTTTTTTGCAGGCAGAATTTTCAACCAAAATTTGCGACACTTACAGAATACTTGACAATATGTGAAAGAAGCATTGTATTAAAATTTGAATTAAATACTTTAAATATTACAAGAAATATGAGTATTTGTAGTTAATAATTTTTTACTGAGAATGTGCGAAACGTAGCGTTATTTTTCATTCATAATTTAAGAGCCAGATATGTTGGGCAACTTATATAAAAGTTTCAGTTCAATACCGCTAATATTCAGAAAGATATCGGCATTGCAGCGAGATGAATTTCGATACACTCCAAAAGAATCTGAATGATGAAGGCCCATGCAGAAACTAAAATTTATTAAACTTGAATCTTTGAATAGTTACAATCGCAATGCAATTTAAATTATGTATTTAATTTATAAGTATACATGAGTATTCAGTATATTCAGCTTTCATAAAATTCAATATTTCTGTTCGCAGATTCAAGTTTTAAAAATATCAATATTTAACATATCCCTCATGTTTAGCTTCTCTTAGAGTATTCCGAAATTCAACTCACTGCAATACCGATATCATTCTGAATAATAACGGTATTAAACTGAAACTTTTATATGTATAAGTTGCCCTATATATCTGGCTCTGAATGCTAGAGATGTGGAATGGAAAAATGCTGAAAAATTTGGTATTTTTAAAAGAAACATTTATACCTTCCCGAATATGTGTGTTATGTTTACGAAAATTCATGTTAATATTATGAACATCAAGTTAAACCATTGATGAAAGTTTCAAATCAATATCAGCTTTCTGTTGAACGGGGTGGGCCAAAATACCTTTTCGTCCTCCTCACTTTCTGTCGTCACCCTAAATGCCATCGTGACCAAATCTTTACTGTACAACGTGAGTTCCGGCAATTGTATATCCCGCGACTCTCTGCAACTGATTGCGAACCATTGTATCCATGTTAACCCCTTCTTTGTCGGAATTTTTTTCGAATCTCCGACAAAATTATTATGTTTTCCATGCAAGGCGGGAAATCTCACAGCGAAAATATGAAGAAAGTGGGACTATTTGCGCCATTTCTTAGCAATATTCAGAAATACAAAAAAAAAAAATAATAATCGCGAAATATAACGAAACGTGTAAATTGCGACGAATTCATTTTAAATGATGTAAAATTTCTCTTCGTCGCATGACATGTGACGTCGACCAAGAAGGGGCAAGTCCTAATTATTCGCATCTTAAAAACCGTCCTTGACGTTTGACCACCAGCATATACTCATTTGCTGATGCTAAAGTTTCGAAATGTTGTGCAGTTATCTTTTCTTGATGGCAATACACTATTTTAATATTTCGAGAACTCAATTATCAGTTGATCGATTAATCTAATTAAATTTTGATTCCGCACCAGTGGTTCCATCTGTTAATTAATTTTAGAAAAAAAAATTGATTTCAACATTCCATATTTTTTATTTAATGAATTATAAAATTATAAATTGAAGATTGAAAATTAGACAATAATTACAATAAAAAAATCTGCTTTTTAGCACATTAATAGAAGTGTATTTTTAAAAAAATGTTTTATTAAATTTATTTTAAATGTTTATATTCATCGCTGAGGAATTTTTGATTTTTTCATTACATAGAGAATTCTACTGTGATTGAGATTTTAATAAAAGGCATTTGAATTTGCTGGTCGATGATGGCATCAAATGAACCAAACTATCGAGTAGCGACTATTTTTTTTCAAACTACTCTTCAAAAGCGTGGATGTCTTTAGGGTTGTTCATGTATAATGGTTAACGTTTCTCTAGTTCAGACGCCTCAGCTTATTAGAATTTTGGGCGCAACTCTTCTGTATCAGTTTCAATACCGATCTCATCATTCCAACGGCTTCTATTCAGTTTTGGGCCTCTCCCAATGAATTAGAGCATTTTAAACTATTAAAATCAAATTGGGTTTTGTGTTATTTTTATGTTTGCCTATTTTGAAAGAGAATTTTATTTTTTGCATTAACAGAATTATTTCTTCTTATTTTGAGTCCAATAATTGGTTCATTGATTTTTGACGTCAGAACGTCATTATTTTCATTTAATAATGACATTCTGTAAAAAAAATGAAGCGCAAAAATGGAATATTCACATGCGCATAGCGTTATAGTTTCAGTTTCCTACTTTTATATTCACACAAGCAATATTGCCAAGTGCAAGAAAATAACGAGAGTTTGAACAATCAATGAGGATATTTTAATAGCTCTCTTGAAGCTAAACAAAAATAAGTATTAGATTTTTCAACTTATCATTCTTTTAGATGGCAATGTTTTTGGCGTGGATGCATCTTTTTTTCTTCTTATTTCTGTTACAAACTGCAAACAAAAACTACCCTCAGGACAATGAACTGTCCCTTTCAGTACAAACATCTGAGTTCAGTACACAGGAGATAATACACCGTCGATTTAATGAACTGGCTGTTTAAAGTAGAGGATTATGAATTATACAGTACAGAAGAAACATCCGTTAATTTGTGAAAATATAGTGATCAATATTGTTCGAAGTAGCGAATGTATATTGTGTATTGAATGTATCTTTCGCATTGCGGAGGCATGCGGATATGTTCAGAATACGGCATAAACTTTTTTTACCATTTGTTTGTAATTTACTTCTCAGTTACGAAGTGCAACCACCTGATTCTGTACCTCAGAGGTAAGCAGTCTTGAGTCAATTTTTTAAATGTTTTTTTTATCGTATTTGCCTTATTCCGACCGCATCTTCAGATGGCAAAGTCAAGGGAGTGAGTGATTGGGGTTTTATGGCACAAGGGCCAGAATTGGCCAAGCTGCGCCAAACAGTTGTTTAGATTTGTTCCAAACTATGTAAAAATTAGGGCAAGATAAAAATGTGGAACTAATATATATAAAAATAGTGTAAATATTAAAAAATGGGAAAAGTGCTTAAATGAGAGGATAAAAGCCAATTGGCAAAGTCAAGGTGCCGTAGCTGTAGGTTGAAAAGAGCAAAAGATAACCGCTCTCAAAGAATAATGGCGCATTGCAATACATTTCGTACTGTAACTTCTTCCGGCGTTCCTGTAAAATGCCAAAATTGTTATTTAAGGTAGCTTACCTCTGACGTATAGAAGTGAGAACCTCACGGGAGCGGGCACCGTAAATATACGGATATGAGTTGTTGTCGGATAAGTAAGAAGGAACTCGCTTCGCCTGTGGGCATAGTAACGGTGGGGCTCCGAGTCCCTCCACCAGTGATAGTGCGTGCCTCCTTCGGGAGGGATCGGGCCGTGGCCCGGTGATGAACTACTAGGACTCCAGCCTCAGCACTCGAGCTGTCGTAACGACCACTGTCATTCAGAAACCCGGACGCTACGGCAGGGCGGGGTGATTCGGATTCCCGGTACAGAAGTGAGAATCACTATTCTAGAAGCTGATACCACCAGTTTTGAAATTATCGAAAGATTTGAAATGATAAAGCCGAATATTAATTATTTAAATGGCACTCAACTAAAATATTTCAATGAATTTCAAACCTTATTTAAAAAGTAGCAGGTATCAACTTCTAACACACTTATCTGCTTATTTCACTACATGAGTGCCGTATACAGAAGGAAGGATTCGTACCTAAGTTCGAAGGACCTTCGATTTCTTGGGATGTTCGGGTCACGAGGGGTCAATGTTTGGGCAAAAGTCAAGCCCCTCACACACACACAAAAATCTCTGGATTGAATCGGTGCCTGGAGGTGAGCCTTGACGAAATCTGCAGACCGAATTCATTTTTTTCGTTTCAAATTTCAGATTTTCGCTTCTGTTGATTATCGCTGTCATAATTTTTTAATGGCTTCCAATGTTTTTTAAAGACTCTTAAAGACAACCACTTTCCTTTTAACATTCACGGCATTAAAGATCTTATCCTTGAAAGCAGTCTCGAATATACAATCTAAACACAAAAAAATCACAGTCATTGATGCTTAAATGGAAACTATGGGCTTTTTTCTCTTAAGAATGTCGAAATTGGTTTCATTTTCTTACAAGAAATTCCTGTTTCTGCCTCTTCTATTTTTGTTTCTGCGAATATAGATGGCGCCAAGGGACTAGTGTTTACTTTAATAACTCCTCCTTCTTGGAGAAAATTAGCGTGGGTTAGTGTTCAGATAAAGTTTTTTTTCTCATCTCTCAATTATGAGCATAGGGTAAGTTTTTTTATTTATGAAGGCTTATTAATAGAGCCAGATGGCTAATATTTTCAGTCATCTTATTAGCGTTTTAATGTTTGTGTTTTTTCCTCTTTCTTTAGATTATTTGCTTTTAATGTACATTTCTCCATTGTCCTCTGTTTGGGAATTTCGGGCTATGAGAAGCTATATTTGGCGTAATGCTATCTTCTTACAGAAAAAATTCCCAAATATTTTTTTGAATCCATTTCGAAAAGTTCTTAGCTCTTGAAAAAGTGGACTAAAATGAATTCCTTGCTTTGTTTTTGGTTGTATTCGATTAACTCTGAGTTTATTTTTCTTTCTTTCTTTCTTTATTTTTGGCCATCTTTGTATGATCTTGATTTATATTGTTCTCTGTTTTTTGTTTCGCTGCTACAATTGCGCGCTGCTTAAACATTGTCTTCATTTTATTTATTTTTTTCCTAAATTTTACTCTTTAAAATTTTTTTTCCTAAATTTTACTCTTCAAATTTTATTGTGTATAAATAAAAATATTCTCTTTTATTCTAGCTCTTGGCTTAATTATGATTCCTTTTCTTTTTAACTTTTTCCCTGGTTCTTTCTCTTTGAAGATTTGTTTGTGTTTTTATCTATTGGGCTTGAATATATGCAAGTACTTTGCGCCTCAAATACAGTGTCTTTATAGTTAGAAATCTAGATATTGGCGATTTTATTGATTTGTCAGTTTCATATCCGTTCAGTTATATCACCAATTCCTATGGGGCCTTTTGTGAACATGGAAAGATCTGTTCGATGAACTCATAATTATTTAAATGTTCATCTGAAATATTTCAATGATTTGAACCTATTTTAAAGTTGTGAGGATTTCATCTCTTACATCACTGCAACATAACTGAATCAGTTATTTT
>BGPR01053139.1:0-10462 GCA_013235015.1 Araneus ventricosus | reverse complement strand
GAATTATAAGCGAATGAATGATGATTTCTTCTTAAATCAAGTTTTTACGGGCCATGGCGTTTTCCCTAGTCACCAGGCGTTTTTTTAGTAAAGATCCCCAATGACCGTATGGAAGAGGAGAAGGTTCTGTTTCTCATGTGCTCTTTCAGTCTCATAAGTGGGCTCACTGAGGCAGTCTTGGCCCAGTAATTGACAAACTAAAGAACTCAAAGACATACTAAAAATAGATTTTATAGGAGGGATTTTTCTGATATTGTTAGAGAATTATTTAATCTTGCTTCTTCGCTTTGAATACTTAATTTTGCGTTTTTGTTTTCAGTCGGCACTTTGTAGCTAGAAAGTTGAATTGTTGGGTGTGATTGCTTCGCGCGACCTGTCGTTTGGACAGCACGGCTTCGGCCAGGTCGGGATAACTACATATGTACTATACATAAACTGGGATTGAAATGAAAGTAATACATAATTTGGGGGAAATACTCGTTTTCTAATGAGATTATGCAATATTTCATTAGATCTGTTTTCATTATCTGTTCCTGGAAAGATATTTTTCCATGAAATTGAATTTTTAATTTAAACATGAAGCCAATTTTCATTTTCAGAAAATGACACGAATAAAATCTTTTACAACCAACCGCTGGGAGTTATCAACAAAAGTATCCAGAAATATCCAGCAAATATTTAGAAATTAAAAGTAATACGATCTTTTATGCCTTAACTGTGAAAAAGCCCTGAAATGAGTATCCGATCATAATTAAATAATAATTAATCATCAACTTATCACCTTAATTTTGCATAATTGGTTTATATCTTATAACTGCTTTTTATTGATAAATAATTTTGTTAATAATTAATTTAGAACGAATAATAGTTTATAATTATTAAATATTTTATAAATGGCATAAAGTTTTGAAATTAAAACTAAAAAGAAACTCTTCATTTTTTTCGATTTGGCTACAACAGAACGAAAAATAAAATAACGTACTATTGCAAAGCTGTTGATAAAATATTTCAAAATACTTATAGTTAATTACTTTAGACTTAAAAGTTTAGACGCTTAATAACAGAAATTTAAAAATAAATTAGGAATTACACCGCTTGTATTAGGTTTCTAATAGTTTCTGATTAATGATTCTAGCAGCACTTAAGTAAATTTACGATTCTGCTGCTATTATAGTTTAATTATGGCATTAAAATTAACTTTCACTATACACTGAATGAGACGTCTGAAGTGTGGTAAAAAGTGATTAATTTTCAAAATAATTTAATTAATTATTTTATTAACTTAATCTTCTGCCAAGAAAGGATTAATTTTCTTTAGGATGAATAAAGAGACGCAGAGGTGAATTTTTATTTTCCGTGTGTAAATTTTTAACATTAGCAATTTTTTTTAATTTTTTCACCTAAAATAATACATATCTCGTCGCTATTTCTTAAATATATATATATATATATATATATATATATAAAAGAGAAAGGGAGACTCACTGATTCATCACCGAATCATCCAAACTAGGACCAGAAACTTGAAATTTGGCAGGTGGTTGCTTCTTGGGTAGTAGGTGCTCACTAAGAAAGGAATTTTTGAAACTTTAATTAGAATTTAAATTAATTTATAAGTATCCTAAATTTCAACGTTTTTAGGAATAACTTCGGAGCATATTATAGCACATTATCCATTGTTACATCAACTTAAAGATAAAAAATTAGTTATTGAATAACACCAATTGCATTTCCCTGCGAAGTTCTGTTTAATTAAAAAAAAAAAATTGAAAACGTTTTCAAATACAATTTCCAGCAATGCTTTTGTTGTTATCGTCAGCAGCTTTTCTGGGGGAGCATGCGCAGAAGAGCTCCTTCACTGATTAAAAGAAAAGAAACATTATTAACTGAGAACTGACGATGGCTATTTGCTTTTTGAAAGTTATTCCTGTCGATATTTTGATATGTAATTCGATAAATCTTTCTTAAATTATTTATAAGTAGGTATGCTGTCGCTGTATATATTTGTATTATCAACAAAATATCTGAAACTTAAAAAAACGAACTTTGTAGTTGTTGGGATTCAGTTGTAAAAACTGAAACTCAACTCCAGAACCGGAATTCCTACTCAAGAAAAAAGACTCAACTGCAATTAATAATATAAACATACTATATTATGTAAAAACAATTAAGCATATTCTGGTTATGAAAGTCTCGCTCTAGATAGTAAAACAGAAACTCATATTCTCACATCTCAGACGATATTCATGCAGTAAAAAAATAACATGCAAGATTTAAAACGTATAAAATTAAATGTCTCTCTCGCGCGCTTTTCATAGCGCTATGAGTTTATTACAGTAAAATCTGAATTCCTGGTTTGTCTTTCAAACACATGGTGGACACGGAACAACATCATCGCCGAAATTGTTCTCACGAATACGAATTTCTTCTTTTCTTTCTATTCTTTTATGAATACTTTCCAATTTAAATGATGGATGCGGTTTTAAGTGTTTTTGTTTCATTTTTAATGATTAATTTTGCGTAATTCTTAAGATAAAAATTATTTATTTAAAATTATGATTTTATGTAATCTTCTAATTAGGTGACACCACCCGTTTGGATATTTTTCTTTATTTCAATCTATTTTAGATGGTAAAGGATACTTAAGACATTTAAGTGTTCCCAAGTGACTTTTGTATATAAAATTATTTGTTACGTTGATTTAATTGCTGGTTTAAATAGCAAAAATTCTGTAATACAATGCAGGTGTCAGCCACGTTGTTGTAATTTAAGAGATTAAACACAATCAAGCAATTAAACATCTTTAAGAAATCATTAATAATTTTGAAAGAATGAAATTTATGCTGTTTCAAAAAATCCTTTTGGATAGTTTTCAAAGACTACGAGATGTAAAAATATTTCCTGCAACAGATTTTCTCAGATAATAAAAATAACGGCACAGATAATTCTGTGTTGGAATTGCGACGAGCGATTACCTATATAAACCAAACTCAAACACCAAAATTTTTAATTAAATTTCAGTTCATTCTTAAAAAATATTAATAACTTACTGGGAAAATTAGCTTTCGCGGTTTTTAATCGTTTACTTCACTAGGTATTTTCATTTTAATTTAAGGTTTTAGACGATAAAAGGATTTTGTTCATAAAAATTTTTTTATAGAAATATCCAGTGCAAACTATATTGTTTTATAAAAATATCCAATGTAAAATACTACGCGAACGAAGTCGTGGGTATCAGCTAGTGAAATATAATTTAAAACTTCTTTTAATGTTTTCTTGTTGTTCACAAAGTGGACAAGTAATTGGGTATTCAATTAGAAGAAAGTGGAATATGCCATTAAATTAAAACCCGAAGGACTTTATATCCAGGATTATAGCTCCTCACTAAAAGAAGGGTACATAATTTGTAAATAATATATACCTCATTTAATAAGATTACATTCCCTTTACTCTTATCTATAAATATGCATAAAGGCAGTTCAGAAATTAAATATCGAATAAGGAAACTCTAAATGCTATTTCCTCTAAATAATAGATTCTCATAGCTTCTAATAAACAAATTTCAAAGGAGAACAAATATTGTTTATTTTTCATTGTACACTGGTAATCAAGAAAACAAGCATGCATCATCCTTAATGCTAATTTTCCTGAGATTCTAAGATTAATTTCGTTAGCATATATTTATTGTATACATGAAAATGCTCTAAGTGTGCTTTTCAAAACATTTCTGAATGCCTATAACATTTTTACTTTATATTTTGTTTACTCTTCCCTTTAGAGAAACTGAATTAAAATAAATCTCTTAAATAACTGGAACAAAGAAATGACTGGAGTTTTGGGATTAAACCATGGTAGTATATTTAATATCTTCTAAATCTATGCAGATATTTTAAGGAATTAATCACTGAAATATTAGACTTATTTCACCGGATGAGAAAGGATGTTTTATGTTATTACTTCGATGTTAATTAAAGAGTAAAGAGTGCCAGAGGCTTATGATTTAAAGAGGATAAAACTATTTTCTTTCGAATTGAAATAAATCAAAAATCTTAGTAGACACCAATACACGTTTAGAATGCCAGACTTTAATTCTAAGTATTGTTCTGAGGCAATCAAATAATAATAATGGTGCTCATGTTTAACCATTATTGCATTTACAAAATTGCAGTGAATACAAAAGAACATTCAAGACTCCTGCACTTTAGTCAGAATCTGCTTCGTGCTGCAGCACGTTCTGTCTCAACACAATCTTTGTTAAACCTTTTGCTCTTCACTTCTTTGATTATTAAAATACATATTTTCTTCATCATACAGAAAAGACTTTACAAAGTGAATTCATAAATCTCAGAAGAGTAGTAAAACGCCATTGCGGCACTGCTTGTTTTACGTGAAATAAATAAAAAAGAAAATTATAAAATCCGCCTTTAAAAAAGCGATCTTTGTCGCCCAGGTTACAGCGTTCCGGCCCTCCTTAATTTGCCACTACACAGCACTGGTAAACGATGTAATTTACAAACGAAATTTTAAATTCCTAAAAAAGTATGTCAAGGATGTAAGATGTTGTACGAAAGATTTAATTAATGTTCGAGAAGGAAATAATTATTATAAATCCAATTCCTTCTGAAAAAGATTCTTTAGGTTCCCAGAAAAATCCCAAAAAATACTGCTTGCGCAGCACCTCAAAATTTTGAGTAAACTTTCGCCATCTTGGATTTTCCCCCAAACTCCATAACTCAACAATGGACAATAATAGAGAGGTACTGTTGGTGTCAAATGTTTCTGTTTCGGAAGAAGAACTCATTATTGCAATAAAAGGTATAAAATGGAGAGTTGATATAAGTATTTTAACATAAAACAAGTTTGAAAACATACGAAAAACAGCATTTTTCACAAATGGAGGAATTTGCTTGGAAACTTATAATTTTATGGAGTTCATTAAAAATCTAAAATTAACACGCATAAATAAACATGTAGAATTCAATCTGACACATTTATATCTTTAATAAACGTTGTCTTTGTTTCACGTAATCTTCTCTTTTTGAGCCGCTGGTACGTTTGACTTGGACATGATCCTTCGTATCGCAATTTCTTAATCTCATCTGCACATCTTTTCGTTGTTTTAGCAAAACAAAAAATTCTTGAAATCACTGGTATCTCGAATATGCCTAGATTTTGATTTTTAAAAAATGTGCTGATAGGAGGATTTACCCGTCACTCTGGCGAAAACTTCCACTGCTTCCGTCACCTGGAGACTTCCTGGCATGGTGCAAATCTAACGCGTCAAACATATGTATATGTATATGAAGCTAATGTATCAAATACAAAAGCTCCTCCGATCTGGCCGAAGCCGTAAGGAATTTTGTGAACGTAGTCCACTCAGCATAAATACAGTCAACTCCCTTTCCAGTACCACTGGAATGTTCGTGTAGGTCTGAGTTTTCACCGCCACTCATAACAAATAAAGCAATTATAATATAGCGAATAAAACAAGATGAACGCAGGAAAAGTTCCGTTCCAACTCAGGAAGTCAAACGTGAAGACATGAGCTTTTCAAGGATGTCAATAGAGCATTTTTTGAAAGGCGAATAAAATACCAAGTCAGAAATATCTTTTTGAAGCCAGCTTTTTGGCCAATCGTCTCTTTCTTTCCCCAAATTTTACATTTTAATAAAATGTGTTTAATAGTCTCAAGTTGTTCACCACATGGACAGCCTCCTTCTTTGCCGAATAGTCTCTTTTGATGAGCACCAAACACTCCGTGACTTGTCAACACTTGGTTATAGTAGAAGTCACCTTATAGCCTACTGAATTTAACCTCTTTGAAAAATTTCTTAGTTCACGATCCCTTTTCTGAATTATTCCATCTCTCTTGCCATTTCGTAGCAAGTAGTTCCTTGTCCCTATACCTAACTTGAGCTTTTGACGGGTCAAATTCAATTTCTATTTGTTCTTTACTTGCTGCAAGCTTAGAAAGTGCATCTGTTCTCTCATTTCCTACAGTTCCATTGTGAGTTCTGACCCACTGCAATTGGATTTTGGTTAACTTTAATTTCTTTTTAATTTCAATTATAATCCTCCTTTTCTCCTCAGTTGATTCAATAGCCATTAGGGTTGATCTTGAGTCAGTAATAACTTTAGAGTTGCGAATACAAGTCAAACTATACAGTAGTCGATTGCCCTACTAATTGTCATTACTTCGGCCCTGAAAACTGTATTTTGGTTTCCCAATCTTATTAAGCAAGAATCGGTTTCTTTTCCATTATAATAATGTACATATGGCGCGCCCACTTGATTATTGATCTTCGATCCATCTGTATAGATCTCGTGGCCAGTGCCCGACGACTCAAAATAGATTCATCCAATACTTATGGTATCCCATGTTTTCATTATTTCTTCACAGTCAAAATTTTCAAATCCCTCATATATATTTCTTCTTTTTTATAATTTTGATCTGTTTAGCAACTTCAATTTCTAATTCTATTTTCAAGTCAAGTGGTGCACAGCCAGATAAAACCTGTAGTGCGTCATTTGAGACGGTGGTGTAGCATTTAGTAATTGCAATCAAAGGCATTCTCTGTTTCTGAAGTAGCTTGTTCTTTTGTTCCACTGTACCATTGTACCAAATTTCACTTCCGTACGTTACGATCCTTTCAATTATTACCGAATATATTTCTTTTACTATTTCCGGCCTTAAGCCCCATGTGGCTCTTGCAATTCTTCTTGTTTTTTCGTAAATCTTGCAAATATTAGTCTGTACTTTATTCAAGTGGGGGATAAAACTTAGGTTTGGGTCCAGCCTAATACCCAGATACTTTAGTTCTTTGTCATGAGATATCCTCGAACCATAAAGATGAATACTTGGAAAATGTGTAAAAATAACTTTGCTAATAATAAAATTTATGATAATTTTATATTGAAAAGTATGTACATTTTTTTACAGAAAAAAGATTTTACATAAATAAAACTAAATATTTTTAAACTTGAAAATAGAAAAATAAACAAAAGTAAAGACTTCAAAGGAAAACGAGCAAATAAATTTCAGAATACCTTAAAATAATTTTTTCTAAATAAATCTTCAAATTCTTCTGAATACATCATTATGTGGCTACATTTCTTAATATTTTTTACTTGCTATATTTCTTTTGATAGCAGTAGTAAGCAAAAAAAAAACTGTTTCAATCTTTTTTCATAGTTTCACGTCTAATTTCTTCTTTCTTTCAATAGCTGAATTTGTTTTGAGTTTAGAGAATTCTTTTCTTTTAATTTTCCATTTGATTGTTTTATTTTGAGCATAAATAAATGTTTGAGTTTCAATTTCATTACCAGTACTGTGTATGCTGATATTATGGCGTTCTTACATTCAAGATGAGAAAACACGAAGTTTATCACAGACTTACTATCGCAACCAAATTATTTTGATCGGTAACTGTGGTGTAATGTGTTGCAAATGTTAAACTTGGTGTCATTGAACATGATTGCATAAGAATTTTAAACCTGAGGAGGGGAGTTTATTAAAAATTTAGGATTATACTTATTTTCTTTATAAGCTGTTTCATGAGTTTTTTCAAACTCTTTTTTTAATTCAATTATTCATACTTAGTAGAAGCTGCTTCATAGATTTGAATTGAGTACCTTTTGTTGCGAATGTACTTTTAAATATAGATGCATAACTATCTCTTGGTATAGGACTCCGAGTTATTGCTATTTATTTAGCTTCAGGAACAGAGTCTGTTTTTATTTTCATTCTGCCTAGAAGGTTTGAAGCAAGAAAAGCAAAAACTGCGCATTTCCAGTTTTCGCACTTTTCTTGTTTGGTGCATTGAACATTGCCAGAACTCACTTCCGCAAAACGGATGCGTGAGTGCTATGAAGACACTGTTTGAATGAACGACACATTGCATTTAAAAAGACGCACGTGTTTTGTAACATAAGATCTTACTGCAAAATTTATACATCCTGCTTTGGCGACTACCGTAGTTTGGAGATGTTGAATGTTAAGCGTCAAGGAGTTGTCTAACGCAAAGTAGGAAAATCCAGGGTAGATGCGTCAGTCATTGACTTTTAAACAATTATTAATTTCCTTTAAATTAATGCATTAGGGCATCTCTGAAAATTACACCTTTTGAAGAACTGAGATTTCTGTGAGCTTTTAAAATTACTTTAATTGCTGCGCTTCTTCAAATTGCCATACTTCCTTTCAGAAATCTATATGCACAGAACAAAGATTGAATATAGACGTCCTTACAAATATTTTCTGTCACAGTAACTTGAAATAGAAATCGCTAAATGCTATTCCGCTAATCGCTATTTACGCTAAATACTCATTTTGAGATAAAATTATATTTACAAAAAAAAATTACAAACTGACTACTAGATTTTTCAAAGAATTTCTGAAGTGTGTCTTTTAAAAAAATCTTAAATGGTTTCCATTAAAATAAACTTCTTTTTCAGCCCATACCATAAATCTCAAAATTTATTCTCCGCTTACAACGGATTCCAACAAGAGACGGCAAATGCCAGCTCCGGAAATATCACTTTAAGGAATGACGAACACCTTTAACATCAAGCCCTAGAAAGTTGCCCCCTCACTTGATGCATAGTTGACTAACAGTTTATGTGGCCTATCAGCCAACTGATACTCAAGGGACCATTAACGAACTTCCAGTACGAAACTTAGAAGCTTACCAGAAACCACTACGCTTAGAGTTTTAGCTGGACATAAGAAAATGGAGCAAAAGGAACGGCAACATATAAGAAAAAGTCTGTCGTTTACCGTAGGGAGAGGATGAAAAAAGCAAAATTTGGGAGAAATGAAGGATAAATCAGAAAGCCTTTTATCTGACTAACCGTTTAAGGGACTATCCCAGGAACCAACTGGTACAACAAACATCAACACTGAACCTCCCGTACAAAACTTCACCACATAATCCAAAGCGAGGGGCTTTTGGCTAGAGAGAAAACTTTTAATTTTCTACCTAGGAATGAAGGAAAAAGAAAAAGAAAAGTAAATCAGTTAAAACACTGGATCACTAGGGCACCTCTTGGTCGTGAAATGCGTCTCGCCTGAGAAGAAGCGCCCCTGAGGAGTTTTTACGCTTAGAGTTTTATTATATTTTAATACAAAACATGTGTTATACATTTTCAACTGAATTTTTTTTATCATAAATCTAATTAATAATTTTTCTTAGTTTTATGAAAAAAATCCTTATAAATTTAAACAAATTTTAATAAGATTTTATCTGTTTATTGAGTAGAAATCTTTGCATTTAATCGTAAAATGCTGTAAAGCATATTTTATAAATTATAAAGAAGTAATGATTTTAAATCAACATACATTTTTTATTTAAATATAAAATTTGCAATTTCATGACATCTTCTATAGGTTCCCATGCCAAATATTCAAATATCCTAAAATTTTCAAAAAAGTGTGAATTTTAACACGAGGAGAAAACAGATCCTTTTCATGGTAACGATCTTGTTCAAGTAATTTGTCCTATGCAAAGGATTATAACTGTTCTCTGTGGAGTATGATTTCAGTCAAAAACTCATTAAAACAAGAGTAACTGAGAATAGTCTTCGCCCGCGATATGTTTAATATTTAAGTCGAGTTTTGAGTCCAGGAATGGATGGAAAGGGCAAACGATCAGTTGTGCAGAAGATGCGGAAAATTAGCAATTGAATATAAACAGATGGGGCGAAGGCAGGAGTAACTCATTACTCGATGGAATTACTCGGATATGGAATGGGATAAAGGTATGTTCCACTGCATGTGGATGACGCAAGTAAGGTTTAGAGGATAGTTGATGTCGTACGAGACAAAGATACAACGTGTCGTAATTCTTTAGTCAAATGTTACTGCGGTCTTTTTCTGTTTTGGAAATAAGTTCATAAGTTAAAATTTCATTTGTCAAATGATTCTGACAAAAAAAATCATAATGCCGCAAGAATATTTTTTTCTTCGGCACAACGAACCGATTATTATGCACATAACATTTTAATAAATGCATTTTAAATTATTTACATCCATTTTTCTATTAATTATTCATGTTGAGTTTTCTGTTGTGAATTAAAAAATGATAAGCATTTTACAGTAAAAGCAACGCCTTTATGAATCTCTGAGAAGATAGCAGAAAATAAATGTATGATTACTCCCATATGATAGATTTTTACTTTCAAATTCAGGTACGCTTTCTAGAATGCCTTTACTTTCGATGATGGACTTCTATAAGCGTCATTCTCTGCCGACACCGTAATTTGTTTGGTTCTGAGAATTACGGGAACAAAAAAAAATTCATGTTCATCTTAAGTTTTAGTGTACAATCTAATGTTGTCTCTTTTATTAGTCTTTGATTTCACTATAAGTTTCATTTCGAAATGAATCCTGCGATTTGGATATAAGTTCTTCAGATATTTGTTCACACACAGAAATATATTTTATTTACTAAATTATTTAATACCGCTA
>BGPR01053138.1:0-10462 GCA_013235015.1 Araneus ventricosus | reverse complement strand
TCGATGCTACGTTCAGTTTACGTATTTATATCTTTCTATCGATCTTCTCTAAACTGAACTCTAACATATCTTTCTATCCAGCTTCTCATTGGACTTTCCCAACTATCTTCTCTAAACTGGACTTGCTAATCTATCTTTCAGTCTATCAGTGCGCCGTTCTTTGTTTGAATGAGGGAAGGGCATTGGTTCAACTTCGAAAGAATTTGAAATATTTATTGAATTTATTATAAAGATATTCGTTAGAAAAGTAAAATTATCTTAACCATCATGGAAAACTTTCATTTATTATAATTCAAGAGTATTAGATTAGCGTTTCGAATTGTAGCTTGTGTATGGATTAGTGGTAAAGGGTCTCTGTAACTGGCCAGAGAGATTTTGAGTTTACAGACCCGTTTCACTGAATATCCGGCGTGTATATTGAACTGCGTTAAATCTGTTTCAAAGTGCTCTCACTGGTGTGATGTGGTCTTGGAGAGGGTGCCTTATCATCGACAGTTCAAAATTACGAGGTCAGTCCCAAATAGCCTAGCGTTATTTCTAAGGATATAATTAAACTAAGCAGGCGATTTGAGGATTGCATAGGCACACCTAGTTTGGGAGAGACCTCTAGCTGAAGACAGTCAGATGACAACGATTTAGTCAAACTTCCACCACACCAGCGGGAGATACAGAATTGCGTAATGAGAATCAGGCAGGAATCGCTGGTGGAGTCTGGGTGGAATCAGACCTCAATCTGAAACCCATCGTGTTCCGAAGCAGAGATTATGTTGAGCTTCCCAGCACTAGTTTATTATGATGTAAATATAGAAGTTTCCAGACTACACCAAAGTTCGCAATAGAAAACTTTTAAATCTTTTCTACATTATTGGGGCTTGGTTTATACAGTATATTATATTCGTTTTGCTTAACACTCCCCACACTAAGCTACAGCCGTAACCGGCCATGCAAGCTTCTATACTAGTGGGGCGTGTTTCGGTGTTCCGAAAGGGGGGGAAGGCAGTTGGGTAGTATTGTTGAAGGGGCCCTTAAGGAGATGAGAGATGAAAGGCCAGCCATTCATATCTCCCACCACCGTAGTGAGGAAAAAAAAAAGGGGAACAGGGCAGACAGATCCATTCCACAGGCAATTAGTAAGAAACTTTAAACTAGCAAAGCCGTACTCAAGATTTGAGAACTCTAGTAGTCAGAGGGACTTAAAGTTTTACTATAGAAAGGAGAAAATTTCCAAAAATTTAAAGAACATTGTCATAATTTATAAAGAAAGAAAACATGAAACATGTTTTGTGATGATGATGTGTATAGTAATTAATTTAAATTAACATTTTGTGAACATAAACAATGTTTTGTGATGATGAGGATCTGTAATACTGTAAATTTAATTTATTAACATTTTGCTGAAATATGAAACAAATGTTTTGGTGATGAGAGATCATACATGAATTAATTTAAGTAACATTTTGATATGGAAACAAATGTTGGATGAGATGGTAACATGAGAATTAATTTAATTTAACATTTTGTGGAAACATGAAACAAACGTTTTGTTGATGATGATGTGTAATATGAATAATTGTAATTAAATTTTGTGAAACATTAAGACAAATGTTTGTGTGATGATGATGCGTAACACGAAATTTAATTTAATTAACATTTTGTGAAACATAACAAATGATTTTTTTGATGATGATGTGCACTGAAATTAAATTTAATTAACACATTGGAACGTATGAAACAAATGTTTTAGTTGTATGTCGATGTGACATGAAATTTAATGTTAATTACATATTTTTGAAGGAAACATGAAGCAAAATGTTTTGGGACGATGATGTGTAACATGAAATTTAACTTAATACATTTTGTAAAACATGAAACAAAATGTTTTGTGGTGATGATGATAACATGAAATTTAATTTAGACATTTTGTGGAAACATGAACAAATGTTTCTGAATGATTTGCAACTATCAAACAACATCATAAGATAGATGATTAAATTATCCGATTTTGTTAACGCAGTGTAATTTAATTCTAGTGCGATATTATATAAAAAAGTTGTTACTCAAGATAATCATTTCATTTAAAGTTCAGAATTGATTAAATATTTCCGAATACATTTTGATTTAAAAATATTTTAATTATTCTCCAAAAAAGATGGATCACATCTTATGACATTTTTCATTTTTCTCTGTACAGTTCTCCTTATTATAAAATGAGTTGATGCGACCGTGAGCATTCAAGTACTACGTAATCAAATACATTAATTATTCACTAACTTGAGAATAATTTCCCAGGAAGAAGATCTACAGCTTCTAGCAAATTGCATGGAACAGACTAATAGACTAAAAAATAAAATATACTAAAAAAAAAATAAATCTTCTTACGTAATCATGCTATTCCATCCATAAAAATGTTTTGAGTTTTTCAAAGCCAAAAAATATGGCTTTGAGCTGAAAGAAATGTCGAAGTGCAGGTTTTTTCAAACACGCGGACGATAAAATTTATATTTTTTTCAAAATAACGGTTGGGTTGATAAAAAAATGTAGAAGCTTTCGAAAAATAACTATTGCAGATGATGTGTATTTAACATAGAAAATGTTGCACAAAGCCACTTTTTTTGCTATAAATTTGTTTATTCACGTTTGCAGTTATTTTTTATCATATTGAATAGATTATTATACATCTGAGATTCCATGTGTGGTCAAACTTGAGCAGGAATTTTTCAGTTTCCTTTCTGATAGCGTAAGCAACCAGGAACGTTGAGACTCTCTGTGTGTATTGTTTTCAGTAAAGGTAATGGTAAAAAGTGTCATTTTTTTTTGAGTGTAACCCAGGTTCTAGCAGTTACAATTAATAAAATTTACAACAAGATAGTTAAAATTAATTAAAACTCTTTGCATTACAGAATGGCGCATATGCAGACACTTCTAATAAAATACAAATAACAGAAAGAAAATTAACAAGAAAAATATAAGAAAAACAGAAAGTAAACAATAAGGATAACAATACACTTTTGCCCAACGCACAGCCATCGATGATTCCATCAACAAAATTTTCTACATATACGCAACAAATCACTAGAATTAAATACAGAAAAAATTCTCTAATAAATTAAAACTATTAAAACACATAAAAAAAAAATTAGAAAAATAAAAGAAAATACAATGAAAAGGAAGGAAATGGAAGAAACTCAGATGGCGAAGACTTTTTCAAAAGCCTAACTGTGAGAGAACCTGTGTTTCTGCTAACTTGCATTCCACATGTGTTCAACAGTACTTGGTAATGGAGAAGAAATAAGGACACACTTTAATTCTTTTCAGAGACCGATAGGCCACGAGAAAACCTAATAGGTGGAAGGGTAGAAAGATGGCAAAATACAAGTTTATAAAGGTGCTTTTGTTTTAACTTTCTCCCATTCCCGTGGGGGACATCTACGAAGTACGTGGATGAAACCGCCGCCCGAATAATTAAGAGGGTTCTCACTTCTGGCTGGGGTACAGAGAAGGTGGGAGCTGGTTACCTTTCCATCGAGTACCGGAATGTGCCTCCCGGGGAGCGTTGGGCTGTGGCCAGTGATTGGCTGATTAGGACTGTCAGCCTCAGTTCCGAGCAATCTCGGGCCGTTCTCTCAATTCCCAGATTCCCTATGCAGGAAGTTAATTTCATTGGTTTACTTTTCTGCTGCATGAAGTGGTGAAGCAATTGATCCGGGTTTGAAGAATCTACAGGTAAAGACCTGACTGAATTGCCCTCGAAAGAAAAACCACCTAATTTTTGGATTGAATATCTAAAAAGAAAAAAATCACAATATATTCCAGGATAGGTTTCAGGCCTTGGAAATTCATTATCAGACCTAAAGTCTTTTCTCTAAGAAAACTTATTCGGTTTTGTTAAGTCTGCATGGATGAATGGCCTCTGATGACGTCATCCAACGGTGATTTATTAATGTTGTTTGTGTATTAGTTTTGTATTTTTAATTTCTCGATGACATCCCCTTAATTTTTATTTATATCTTTCACCATTTTTAGAATGTTTTCTGAATCACCTAAACAGTGAAGGTGCTCGAACGAAATGAAATTTATATGGTATGTTGTTGAACTTTAAATAGAGGGCGCTTCTTAGAAGTTTATTTAGCTGGTGAGAGGGAAAAAATGTCCCTGGTGAAATAAAACCAGATGTCATTGAACGTTACTTGTGAATGACATCGGGAAAGGGTAAAGGATTTTGTCCATTACGTTCTGCTTGAAGAGAGGAGTACGAAAGGTCCTACACATATGAGTGGAAGAACCAGATTTCATCTCGGATTTGATAAGTGGCTTGTTTGCCGTTAATAAACTGAGATTGATTCAAAGATGTGCGAGGATAATTGAAGAGAATAACAACTTCATGTGAATCCATCATTGAACAAACTGCACAAGAGAAGTCTTAAAACAAAATTTTGTAGATTTCTTGTTCAAATTCTTGATGATTTTCAAACAAGAAGTTTCTCACACTACCTCTGTGCTTATAGAGAATAATGATAATAATGCAAAGAAAAGCAAGAATGGAATCAGTGTTGTTTTATAACTAAGCATCGAGGATCCGGTTACAGATTGTGAGTCTGATCCATCCGACAGATAACCATCTGTCAGTTTGTCAATTACGAGAATATGCAGAAGCGAAAAATCATCAATCTCTCCAAAGCTGAGAAACGAAATTTTGTAAATGATCTCGAAATCAAAAAACAGATGTGTCAAATTTAGATATAATTTTAGCAGGAAAGAGTCAAATAAATTCGATTTTCTAATGTGTAAGATTACTACAGGCAAGCTACAACAACGTTACAACACAGCTACAACAACGTACAAGCTGAGAAGATGAAAATTTTGTATCTAAAATCAAAAACAACAGATGGTGTCATTTTAAATACAATTGGCTTAGTGCGGAAAGGTCCAAAATAAACACTCGATTTTTCTAATCTATATAATGCTACAAGCAAGCTACAACAACGTTACAAGCAAGTACAACAATGTTACAAGCAAAAAGTTACAACAACGCTACAAGTAAGTAGAGAAATGGAATTTTGTGAATGACCTAAGAAATCAAACAACAGATGGGTATGTGCAGATTTAGATACAATTATGAGGAAAGGCCTGTCCAAATAAATACTCGATTTTTCTAATCTGATATATCTACAAAGCAAGAAACTACAACAACGTTACAAGCACTCATACAACCATACAAGCAAGTCTACAACAACGATACAAAAAGCACACAACTACAAGCTAGAGAAACTGAAATTTTGTGAAATGACCTAGAAATCAAAAACAGATGGTGGCTCAATTACACCATGATACAAATAGCTGGAAAGGGTCCAAATAAATACTCGATTTTCTAATCTGTATACATGCTGCAAGCACAGCTAGAACATAACGTTAAGCAAGCATCTACAACAACGCTACAAGCTAGAGAAATGAAATTTTGTGAATGACTAGAAATCAAAACAATAGATAAGGTTAATTTTAGATACAATTGATTGCTAGGAAAGGGTCCAAATAAACACTCGATTTCTAACCGTATAATGCTCAAGCAAGCTAGAACAACGTTAAAGCATCTACAACAACGCTACAAGCTAGAAAGTGAAATTTTGTGCACAGACCTAGAAATCAAAACAACAGATGGGTGTCAAATTTTAGATACTGACTAGTAGGAAAGGGTCCAAATAAACACTGACTTTCTAATCTGTAGTAATGCTACAAGCAAGCCTACAACAACACTACAAGCTAGAGAAATGAAATTTTGTAAATTATCTAAAACTCAAAACAACAGAGTAATCAATCTTTGATATTATTAGGCTAGCAGGAAAGGGTCCAAATAAACACTCGATTTTCTAATCTGTATAATGCTACAAGAAGCTGCAACAACATTACAAGCAATCTACAACAACGTTACAAGCAAGTCTACAAACGCTACAAGCTAGAGAAAATGTTCTGTGAATGACAGAATCAAAAACAAGAGATGGTGTCAAAATTTTAGATACAATTGACTAGCAGAAGGGTCCAAATAAACACTACTTTCAATCTGTATAATCTGACAACAAGCTACACAAACTACAGCTAGAGAAATGAAATTTGTAAGTCTCTTGAAATAAACAACAGATGTGTGCAATTCCATTATTGGCTAGCAGGAAAGGTCCAAATAAACACTCGATTTTCTCATCTGTATAAGCTACGCTCAGCAAACTTCAATCACATTACAAGGCATAACAACGCTAAGCAAGGTAGAGAAACGATTGTGACAGAAATGACTAGAAATCAAAACAAAGATGGGTGTCAAATTTAGACAATTGGCTAGCAGGAAAGTATGCAAATAAACACTCATTTTCTTATTTATGTAATGAAGATAAGACAAAAAAGCATCATATGTGTAGGTCACGGGGAAATAGTTATTGGTCGAAAATAACAATGTTTCGGTTATTCAGGTCTTTACACCTCGGTTTAGACCAGGGTTAATAACCGCTTAAAATAACTGGTTTTCGGTTTTTTTCAATGAAAACAAACTACCCGTTTTTAAACAAAATTTTTTTTTATTGTTGATATTGTTCTTACAGGAATCAACCATTGTGATATTATCTGTTTCATAAAGACTCTTCAGCAATCCGCCACACCAGACGCTCGAGGATGGTTAGTGTGGAGCGCCTAAGATGATGAACATAGTGCTTCATAACTAACAATTTTAGTCTTATCGAACCTAAAATCAGCCTATTTCTTCCTATCCGGTTTTACCTGTTTGGATTTTAAAAATCAACCGTTTACAAAAAAATAAACCGATTATAACCTGGACAAAAAAAAAATAACCGATTATAACCAGGACAAAAAATAACCGATTAAACCGAGGACAAAAATATAACCGGAAAACCTTTTAGAAACAAAAAAAAATACGGATTTTGTTAAAACTGGTAGATTTTCCCTATGCCATTAAAGAAAATCGATCGAGATCACCTCCACTGACTGAAAACCTATATTTAAAGTTTAAACCATCGAATTTGCGTTTTTGAAATAAATCTTGAAGAACTTTGTTTGTGGTCTTTCGTATTTCAGTATTATTTTTCCAGAAAATCCAGTAACATGATTCTTTAGTTGGCGATAAATATTTTGCGATTTTCGCATGTTTTTGGTGAAAAAGAGATCTCCGAAATCCCAGCAACCCACGCCTTCCCTTTTTATGTTTTGCTCAAAATCCGTCGCTTCCGAGCAAGTTGGCTTCCGGGTAAAGTTGAGAATAATAGCAGCTGCATTTCGAACAGACAAGTACCACGTGATTTTTTGCTCAGAGCGATATCGGATTCTTGGCTTTCCGAGAGAAAAACATTCAGAATAGGGGGATAAGAAAGTGAATTATTCACGTTTTATTTTCCTTCTTCTGAGCTCGTTCTCTCTTTTTATATAATCTCCCATTTTGCATATTTAAATGAATTTTTTCTCTTCAAATATTTTGGCAATTATTTCCTCAGTTCGGTGGCAACTTTTTTAGTTTGAATGGGTAAGAACACATTTTCTTCCCATGTTTCGAATGTTCTTCTGAACAAAACGTATAAACGATTCCAACACGAACTGTCGTGTGATTGCTATGAAAGAACTGTTTCCTATAGATGGGGGTAGTTATGTAATTAGGAACCAACTATCATTTTATCAATTTTTTTTCCAACACGAATCTAATGCTGTCGTGTGATTTCTATTAAAGAACTGTTTCCTACAGATGGGCGTAGTTATGCAATTAGGAACCAACTACCATATTATGGATTTCGTTTCCAACACGAATCTAATGCTGCCGTGTGATTGCTGTAAAAGAACTGTTTCCTACAGATGGGCGTAGTTACGCAATTAGGAACCAACTTCCATTTTATGGATTTCATTTTAAAAGTGGAAATTTGTACTTAAATGCATTTCCAGTCATTAATAGAACCAGATAGAATCCAATCTCATAACATAACATAACACCACTCGATGCCCCTGCAACTACAACTTTAAGGTTATTTAAGCAGTGTCGTGGACATGAAGTGGAAGAAAAATCACAACATCCGAGGGGTGAGCTCTCTTAAATCTTGACAATTCTCTACACCGTTGCCTAATTAAAAACGCAGCAAGTTTACTAATATACAGGAGATATTCCGTTAGGAAGGATTGCTATTGTGCTATACATTATAAAAAATATTTTGGTAACACAGAGTAAAATCAAACTTCAAGAATACACAAAATTGCACAGTTAAACATGAAATAACGGGACAATAATAAAAACTAAATGCAATGGAAAAAATATAAAAGAGTAAGTATATACATTCAAAAATATAAAAAAATGAAAGGAAAAAGATGAAAAGCAAATTAATACAATATTAAAAATAAAATAAAAAATATTCACAAAAAACAGAGAAATGGGCCGCACAGAGTTTATATAAGTTCGATTTTGAAGAAGAGTTAGCAGATGGAACTCTATTTGAAAAATGAAACACGGTGGATTTTGGAAGAAAGTCCTGAAGGAACGACCAAAGCAGTTCTGAGTTCATTAGAGGATGATGGGCTGAAGAGGAGGCGAAGTTGAATATTGAACTCGTGAAACGAGACCTTCCATCTCCAAAGAAAAGGATGGAGAGATGAAGACGCAGGCTGGACAGTTGAAGTTTGGTTGGTTTTAAATTCCCTCATCGCAGGAGGAGGATGCTCGGTTACAGAAGTTGCTATTTGTGAAAATGTTGGCCAAGATTGTGGAAATGCAACGAAAGCATTGTATTCAACTGAGAGAAGACTATTGAAGGAAAGGAAAAACAATTAATTGATATCTGGACGAAAAAGGTAGGTTTCTCTTTTGAGAAATTGGAGCAAATTATGGATCTTCCTTCTTGGCGTTGATTTGTTGACGCTACGGAACCATACTGGCGAAATAATTAATTATGGGAAAAAGTCCAGCATTCAAATATTCTTAAACAATTTTATTTTTTTATTTAACTTAACTTGTTTCATATTTATTCATATTATAGCAGTGGATATAAATGCCTGTCTCCACGTTGGGAGCTAAAAAATAAAACTGGCTAGCTCTTTTGGAAACATGAAGATTCATTACAAACACAAGCATTCACAGAAAAAGATAAATACAGTAGAGTCTCCCTACAGCGAATTTCTCCCTATCACGAAATTTTTAATCGGAATGTTAAATAACATTCAAAATATTCTCCACATAGCGAAGTGGTTGTCTCCCTATAACGAATTTTTTCAGACCTTTATCTTTTCGATTTTTGCCATTTTTGAAGAAAGTTGCTAATTTCTGTGCAAACAACTCGCTCACACGTTCTGTTTCTGGAACCACTCGCATTGTTCATTCCAGCGATAACACATAACAATAGAATGCTATGTGAAGGGTAATGCAGTTGTGGGGACCTGGGTTTCTACAGAGGGAGCAACATTTCTACGGGTCAAGATTCCAAGAATCGGGGTGGAGCGGGGGTGGAAACAGCAAATGGATGTGACAATACGCATTTTATATTTATCCGTACTACTGCATATTATTCTCTGAATTGGTGAATTGTCTTCACTTTTGAGCTTTTTCTTTATGCAATAAAAATTAGTATAATTTTAACAAATTTATAATAAATATTACTTCATTTTTAAATGTAAGTCATAATTAAATATTTTTGAACTTATCGCACATACTAAAAGGTTTGTAACATTTATTTAAATAACTGCATAAATCTCTAATCTCCGTATAACGAAATTTTCTCTATAGCGAATTTTTCAACTGGAACCAAGCGATTTCGTTATAGGGAGATTCCGCTGTATTTACATAAATTTCTAACAATTACAAAGGGGTTTCGGATTTGGGCTTTTTGTAGCCTTTCCCCTCGCTATTTCACAGTTCTGACTGAATCTTTAGCGTCGACTCCTAACCTCCAAAGGTGGCGCTGCTCATATTATGCAGGCGTATTTGTTTCACACACACAATATGGAATTAATTATAATAGATTATACATCAACTTTCTGATGTCCTAGTTGTTTGAAATTTTGCTCTCTTGAGTATTCTCGATGTTAATGCATTACTTTAATGTTTACAGAACATAATTATCAGTTAATCGGTTAAATAAGTTAGCCATTAATTCCTTACGAGTGGCACCAACTGGTAGTGAATTTGAGAAAAAATTGATTTCAAGATTTGATAATATTTTTAATAAATAAAGATTTATAATCTTGAATAAGATTAATAGCAATTATTTTCATCATTAAAAATAAAACCAAAATCTGTTTTTAGTGTAGAGATAAGAGTATGTTTTTAATAAGATATATTCTGTATTGCTTCGGCTAATTCGAAGTCAAAACTGAAAATGATAAAAGTATGTTTTAGTTTTTGGTTTTCGTGACTTAAATATGTCCGTACCAAACAGTCAAAAATGAATATTATAAAAGTATGTTTTAGTTTTTGGTTTTCGTGAGTTAAATATCC
>BGPR01053137.1:0-10462 GCA_013235015.1 Araneus ventricosus | reverse complement strand
TAGCGGTATTAAATAATTTAGTAAATAAAATATATTTCTGTGTGTGAACAAATATCTGAAGAACTTATATCCAAATCGCAGGATTCATTTCGAAATGAAACTTATAGTGAAATCAAAGACTAATAAAAGAGACAACATTAGATTGTACACTAAAACTTAAGATGAACATGAATTTTTTTTTGTTCCCGTAATTCTCAGAACCAAACAAATTACGGTGTCGGCAGAGAATGACGCTTATAGAAGTCCATCATCGAAAGTAAAGGCATTCTAGAAAGCGTACCTGAATTTGAAAGTAAAAATCTATCATATGGGAGTAATCATACATTTATTTTCTGCTATCTTCTCAGAGATTCATAAAGGCGTTGCTTTTACTGTAAAATGCTTATCATTTTTTAATTCACAACAGAAAACTCAACATGAATAATTAATAGAAAAATGGATGTAAATAATTTAAAATGCATTTATTAAAATGTTATGTGCATAATAATCGGTTCGTTGTGCCGAAGAAAAAAATATTCTTGCGGCATTATGATTTTTTTTGTCAGAATCATTTGACAAATGAAATTTTAACTTATGAACTTATTTCCAAAACAGAAAAAGACCGCAGTAACATTTGACTAAAGAATTACGACACGTTGTATCTTTGTCTCGTACGACATCAACTATCCTCTAAACCTTACTTGCGTCATCCACATGCAGTGGAACATACCTTTATCCCATTCCATATCCGAGTAATTCCATCGAGTAATGAGTTACTCCTGCCTTCGCCCCATCTGTTTATATTCAATTGCTAATTTTCCGCATCTTCTGCACAACTGATCGTTTGCCCTTTCCATCCATTCCTGGACTCAAAACTCGACTTAAATATTAAACATATCGCGGGCGAAGACTATTCTCAGTTACTCTTGTTTTAATGAGTTTTTGACTGAAATCATACTCCACAGAGAACAGTTATAATCCTTTGCATAGGACAAATTACTTGAACAAGATCGTTACCATGAAAAGGATCTGTTTTCTCCTCGTGTTAAAATTCACACTTTTTTGAAAATTTTAGGATATTTGAATATTTGGCATGGGAACCTATAGAAGATGTCATGAAATTGCAAATTTTATATTTAAATAAAAAATGTATGTTGATTTAAAATCATTACTTCTTTATAATTTATAAAATATGCTTTACAGCATTTTACGATTAAATGCAAAGATTTCTACTCAATAAACAGATAAAATCTTATTAAAATTTGTTTAAATTTATAAGGATTTTTTTCATAAAACTAAGAAAAATTATTAATTAGATTTATGATAAAAAAAATTCAGTTGAAAATGTATAACACATGTTTTGTATTAAAATATAATAAAACTCTAAGCGTAAAAACTCCTCAGGGGCGCTTCTTCTCAGGCGAGACGCATTTCACGACCAAGAGGTGCCCTAGTGATCCAGTGTTTTAACTGATTTACTTTTCTTTTTCTTTTTCCTTCATTCCTAGGTAGAAAATTAAAAGTTTTCTCTCTAGCCAAAAGCCCCTCGCTTTGGATTATGTGGTGAAGTTTTGTACGGGAGGTTCAGTGTTGATGTTTGTTGTACCAGTTGGTTCCTGGGATAGTCCCTTAAACGGTTAGTCAGATAAAAGGCTTTCTGATTTATCCTTCATTTCTCCCAAATTTTGCTTTTTTCATCCTCTCCCTACGGTAAACGACAGACTTTTTCTTATATGTTGCCGTTCCTTTTGCTCCATTTTCTTATGTCCAGCTAAAACTCTAAGCGTAGTGGTTTCTGGTAAGCTTCTAAGTTTCGTACTGGAAGTTCGTTAATGGTCCCTTGAGTATCAGTTGGCTGATAGGCCACATAAACTGTTAGTCAACTATGCATCAAGTGAGGGGGCAACTTTCTAGGGCTTGATGTTAAAGGTGTTCGTCATTCCTTAAAGTGATATTTCCGGAGCTGGCATTTGCCGTCTCTTGTTGGAATCCGTTGTAAGCGGAGAATAAATTTTGAGATTTATGGTATGGGCTGAAAAAGAAGTTTATTTTAATGGAAACCATTTAAGATTTTTTTAAAAGACACACTTCAGAAATTCTTTGAAAAATCTAGTAGTCAGTTTGTAATTTTTTTTTGTAAATATAATTTTATCTCAAAATGAGTATTTAGCGTAAATAGCGATTAGCGGAATAGCATTTAGCGATTTCTATTTCAAGTTACTGTGACAGAAAATATTTGTAAGGACGTCTATATTCAATCTTTGTTCTGTGCATATAGATTTCTGAAAGGAAGTATGGCAATTTGAAGAAGCGCAGCAATTAAAGTAATTTTAAAAGCTCACAGAAATCTCAGTTCTTCAAAAGGTGTAATTTTCAGAGATGCCCTAATGCATTAATTTAAAGGAAATTAATAATTGTTTAAAAGTCAATGACTGACGCATCTACCCTGGATTTTCCTACTTTGCGTTAGACAACTCCTTGACGCTTAACATTCAACATCTCCAAACTACGGTAGTCGCCAAAGCAGGATGTATAAATTTTGCAGTAAGATCTTATGTTACAAAACACGTGCGTCTTTTTAAATGCAATGTGTCGTTCATTCAAACAGTGTCTTCATAGCACTCACGCATCCGTTTTGCGGAAGTGAGTTCTGGCAATGTTCAATGCACCAAACAAGAAAAGTGCGAAAACTGGAAATGCGCAGTTTTTGCTTTTCTTGCTTCAAACCTTCTAGGCAGAATGAAAATAAAAACAGACTCTGTTCCTGAAGCTAAATAAATAGCAATAACTCGGAGTCCTATACCAAGAGATAGTTATGCATCTATATTTAAAAGTACATTCGCAACAAAAGGTACTCAATTCAAATCTATGAAGCAGCTTCTACTAAGTATGAATAATTGAATTAAAAAAAGAGTTTGAAAAAACTCATGAAACAGCTTATAAAGAAAATAAGTATAATCCTAAATTTTTAATAAACTCCCCTCCTCAGGTTTAAAATTCTTATGCAATCATGTTCAATGACACCAAGTTTAACATTTGCAACACATTACACCACAGTTACCGATCAAAATAATTTGGTTGCGATAGTAAGTCTGTGATAAACTTCGTGTTTTCTCATCTTGAATGTAAGAACGCCATAATATCAGCATACACAGTACTGGTAATGAAATTGAAACTCAAACATTTATTTATGCTCAAAATAAAACAATCAAATGGAAAATTAAAAGAAAAGAATTCTCTAAACTCAAAACAAATTCAGCTATTGAAAGAAAGAAGAAATTAGACGTGAAACTATGAAAAAAGATTGAAACAGTTTTTTTTTTGCTTACTACTGCTATCAAAAGAAATATAGCAAGTAAAAAATATTAAGAAATGTAGCCACATAATGATGTATTCAGAAGAATTTGAAGATTTATTTAGAAAAAATTATTTTAAGGTATTCTGAAATTTATTTGCTCGTTTTCCTTTGAAGTCTTTACTTTTGTTTATTTTTCTATTTTCAAGTTTAAAAATATTTAGTTTTATTTATGTAAAATCTTTTTTCTGTAAAAAAATGTACATACTTTTCAATATAAAATTATCATAAATTTTATTATTAGCAAAGTTATTTTTACACATTTTCCAAGTATTCATCTTTATGGTTCGAGGATATCTCATGACAAAGAACTAAAGTATCTGGGTATTAGGCTGGACCCAAACCTAAGTTTTATCCCCCACTTGAATAAAGTACAGACTAATATTTGCAAGATTTACGAAAAAACAAGAAGAATTGCAAGAGCCACATGGGGCTTAAGGCCGGAAATAGTAAAAGAAATATATTCGGTAATAATTGAAAGGATCGTAACGTACGGAAGTGAAATTTGGTACAATGGTACAGTGGAACAAAAGAACAAGCTACTTCAGAAACAGAGAATGCCTTTGATTGCAATTACTAAATGCTACACCACCGTCTCAAATGACGCACTACAGGTTTTATCTGGCTGTGCACCACTTGACTTGAAAATAGAATTAGAAATTGAAGTTGCTAAACAGATCAAAATTATAAAAAAGAAGAAATATATATGAGGGATTTGAAAATTTTGACTGTGAAGAAATAATGAAAACATGGGATACCATAAGTATTGGATGAATCTATTTTGAGTCGTCGGGCACTGGCCACGAGATCTATACAGATGGATCGAAGATCAATAATCAAGTGGGCGCGCCATATGTACATTATTATAATGGAAAAGAAACCGATTCTTGCTTAATAAGATTGGGAAACCAAAATACAGTTTTCAGGGCCGAAGTAATGACAATTAGTAGGGCAATCGACTACTGTATAGTTTGACTTGTATTCGCAACTCTAAAGTTATTACTGACTCAAGATCAACCCTAATGGCTATTGAATCAACTGAGGAGAAAAGGAGGATTATAATTGAAATTAAAAAGAAATTAAAGTTAACCAAAATCCAATTGCAGTGGGTCAGAACTCACAATGGAACTGTAGGAAATGAGAGAACAGATGCACTTTCTAAGCTTGCAGCAAGTAAAGAACAAATAGAAATTGAATTTGACCCGTCAAAAGCTCAAGTTAGGTATAGGGACAAGGAACTACTTGCTACGAAATGGCAAGAGAGATGGAATAATTCAGAAAAGGGATCGTGAACTAAGAAATTTTTCAAAGAGGTTAAATTCAGTAGGCTATAAGGTGACTTCTACTATAACCAAGTGTTGACAAGTCACGGAGTGTTTGGTGCTCATCAAAAGAGACTATTCGGCAAAGAAGGAGGCTGTCCATGTGGTGAACAACTTGAGACTATTAAACACATTTTATTAAAATGTAAAATTTGGGGAAAGAAAGAGACGATTGGCCAAAAAGCTGGCTTCAAAAAGATATTTCTGACTTGGTATTTTATTCGCCTTTCAAAAAATGCTCTATTGACATCCTTGAAAAGCTCATGTCTTCACGTTTGACTTCCTGAGTTGGAACGGAACTTTTCCTGCGTTCATCTTGTTTTATTCGCTATATTATAATTGCTTTATTTGTTATGAGTGGCGGTGAAAACTCAGACCTACACGAACATTCCAGTGGTACTGGAAAGGGAGTTGACTGTATTTATGCTGAGTGGACTACGTTCACAAAATTCCTTACGGCTTCGGCCAGATCGGAGGAGCTTTTGTATTTGATACATTAGCTTCATATACATATACATATGTTTGACGCGTTAGATTTGCACCATGCCAGGAAGTCTCCAGGTGACGGAAGCAGTGGAAGTTTTCGCCAGAGTGACGGGTAAATCCTCCTATCAGCACATTTTTTAAAAATCAAAATCTAGGCATATTCGAGATACCAGTGATTTCAAGAATTTTTTGTTTTGCTAAAACAACGAAAAGATGTGCAGATGAGATTAAGAAATTGCGATACGAAGGATCATGTCCAAGTCAAACGTACCAGCGGCTCAAAAAGAGAAGATTACGTGAAACAAAGACAACGTTTATTAAAGATATAAATGTGTCAGATTGAATTCTACATGTTTATTTATGCGTGTTAATTTTAGATTTTTAATGAACTCCATAAAATTATAAGTTTCCAAGCAAATTCCTCCATTTGTGAAAAATGCTGTTTTTCGTATGTTTTCAAACTTGTTTTATGTTAAAATACTTATATCAACTCTCCATTTTATACCTTTTATTGCAATAATGAGTTCTTCTTCCGAAACAGAAACATTTGACACCAACAGTACCTCTCTATTATTGTCCATTGTTGAGTTATGGAGTTTGGGGGAAAATCCAAGATGGCGAAAGTTTACTCAAAATTTTGAGGTGCTGCGCAAGCAGTATTTTTTGGGATTTTTCTGGGAACCTAAAGAATCTTTTTCAGAAGGAATTGGATTTATAATAATTATTTCCTTCTCGAACATTAATTAAATCTTTCGTACAACATCTTACATCCTTGACATACTTTTTTAGGAATTTAAAATTTCGTTTGTAAATTACATCGTTTACCAGTGCTGTGTAGTGGCAAATTAAGGAGGGCCGGAACGCTGTAACCTGGGCGACAAAGATCGCTTTTTTAAAGGCGGATTTTATAATTTTCTTTTTTATTTATTTCACGTAAAACAAGCAGTGCCGCAATGGCGTTTTACTACTCTTCTGAGATTTATGAATTCACTTTGTAAAGTCTTTTCTGTATGATGAAGAAAATATGTATTTTAATAATCAAAGAAGTGAAGAGCAAAAGGTTTAACAAAGATTGTGTTGAGACAGAACGTGCTGCAGCACGAAGCAGATTCTGACTAAAGTGCAGGAGTCTTGAATGTTCTTTTGTATTCACTGCAATTTTGTAAATGCAATAATGGTTAAACATGAGCACCATTATTATTATTTGATTGCCTCAGAACAATACTTAGAATTAAAGTCTGGCATTCTAAACGTGTATTGGTGTCTACTAAGATTTTTGATTTATTTCAATTCGAAAGAAAATAGTTTTATCCTCTTTAAATCATAAGCCTCTGGCACTCTTTACTCTTTAATTAACATCGAAGTAATAACATAAAACATCCTTTCTCATCCGGTGAAATAAGTCTAATATTTCAGTGATTAATTCCTTAAAATATCTGCATAGATTTAGAAGATATTAAATATACTACCATGGTTTAATCCCAAAACTCCAGTCATTTCTTTGTTCCAGTTATTTAAGAGATTTATTTTAATTCAGTTTCTCTAAAGGGAAGAGTAAACAAAATATAAAGTAAAAATGTTATAGGCATTCAGAAATGTTTTGAAAAGCACACTTAGAGCATTTTCATGTATACAATAAATATATGCTAACGAAATTAATCTTAGAATCTCAGGAAAATTAGCATTAAGGATGATGCATGCTTGTTTTCTTGATTACCAGTGTACAATGAAAAATAAACAATATTTGTTCTCCTTTGAAATTTGTTTATTAGAAGCTATGAGAATCTATTATTTAGAGGAAATAGCATTTAGAGTTTCCTTATTCGATATTTAATTTCTGAACTGCCTTTATGCATATTTATAGATAAGAGTAAAGGGAATGTAATCTTATTAAATGAGGTATATATTATTTACAAATTATGTACCCTTCTTTTAGTGAGGAGCTATAATCCTGGATATAAAGTCCTTCGGGTTTTAATTTAATGGCATATTCCACTTTCTTCTAATTGAATACCCAATTACTTGTCCACTTTGTGAACAACAAGAAAACATTAAAAGAAGTTTTAAATTATATTTCACTAGCTGATACCCACGACTTCGTTCGCGTAGTATTTTACATTGGATATTTTTATAAAACAATATAGTTTGCACTGGATATTTCTATAAAAAAATTTTTATGAACAAAATCCTTTTATCGTCTAAAACCTTAAATTAAAATGAAAATACCTAGTGAAGTAAACGATTAAAAACCGCGAAAGCTAATTTTCCCAGTAAGTTATTAATATTTTTTAAGAATGAACTGAAATTTAATTAAAAATTTTGGTGTTTGAGTTTGGTTTATATAGGTAATCGCTCGTCGCAATTCCAACACAGAATTATCTGTGCCGTTATTTTTATTATCTGAGAAAATCTGTTGCAGGAAATATTTTTACATCTCGTAGTCTTTGAAAACTATCCAAAAGGATTTTTTGAAACAGCATAAATTTCATTCTTTCAAAATTATTAATGATTTCTTAAAGATGTTTAATTGCTTGATTGTGTTTAATCTCTTAAATTACAACAACGTGGCTGACACCTGCATTGTATTACAGAATTTTTGCTATTTAAACCAGCAATTAAATCAACGTAACAAATAATTTTATATACAAAAGTCACTTGGGAACACTTAAATGTCTTAAGTATCCTTTACCATCTAAAATAGATTGAAATAAAGAAAAATATCCAAACGGGTGGTGTCACCTAATTAGAAGATTACATAAAATCATAATTTTAAATAAATAATTTTTATCTTAAGAATTACGCAAAATTAATCATTAAAAATGAAACAAAAACACTTAAAACCGCATCCATCATTTAAATTGGAAAGTATTCATAAAAGAATAGAAAGAAAAGAAGAAATTCGTATTCGTGAGAACAATTTCGGCGATGATGTTGTTCCGTGTCCACCATGTGTTTGAAAGACAAACCAGGAATTCAGATTTTACTGTAATAAACTCATAGCGCTATGAAAAGCGCGCGAGAGAGACATTTAATTTTATACGTTTTAAATCTTGCATGTTATTTTTTTACTGCATGAATATCGTCTGAGATGTGAGAATATGAGTTTCTGTTTTACTATCTAGAGCGAGACTTTCATAACCAGAATATGCTTAATTGTTTTTACATAATATAGTATGTTTATATTATTAATTGCAGTTGAGTCTTTTTTCTTGAGTAGGAATTCCGGTTCTGGAGTTGAGTTTCAGTTTTTACAACTGAATCCCAACAACTACAAAGTTCGTTTTTTTAAGTTTCAGATATTTTGTTGATAATACAAATATATACAGCGACAGCATACCTACTTATAAATAATTTAAGAAAGATTTATCGAATTACATATCAAAATATCGACAGGAATAACTTTCAAAAAGCAAATAGCCATCGTCAGTTCTCAGTTAATAATGTTTCTTTTCTTTTAATCAGTGAAGGAGCTCTTCTGCGCATGCTCCCCCAGAAAAGCTGCTGACGATAACAACAAAAGCATTGCTGGAAATTGTATTTGAAAACGTTTTCAATTTTTTTTTTTTAATTAAACAGAACTTCGCAGGGAAATGCAATTGGTGTTATTCAATAACTAATTTTTTATCTTTAAGTTGATGTAACAATGGATAATGTGCTATAATATGCTCCGAAGTTATTCCTAAAAACGTTGAAATTTAGGATACTTATAAATTAATTTAAATTCTAATTAAAGTTTCAAAAATTCCTTTCTTAGTGAGCACCTACTACCCAAGAAGCAACCACCTGCCAAATTTCAAGTTTCTGGTCCTAGTTTGGATGATTCGGTGATGAATCAGTGAGTCTCCCTTTCTCTTTTATATATATATATATATATATATATATATATTTAAGAAATAGCGACGAGATATGTATTATTTTAGGTGAAAAAATTAAAAAAAATTGCTAATGTTAAAAATTTACACACGGAAAATAAAAATTCACCTCTGCGTCTCTTTATTCATCCTAAAGAAAATTAATCCTTTCTTGGCAGAAGATTAAGTTAATAAAATAATTAATTAAATTATTTTGAAAATTAATCACTTTTTACCACACTTCAGACGTCTCATTCAGTGTATAGTGAAAGTTAATTTTAATGCCATAATTAAACTATAATAGCAGCAGAATCGTAAATTTACTTAAGTGCTGCTAGAATCATTAATCAGAAACTATTAGAAACCTAATACAAGCGGTGTAATTCCTAATTTATTTTTAAATTTCTGTTATTAAGCGTCTAAACTTTTAAGTCTAAAGTAATTAACTATAAGTATTTTGAAATATTTTATCAACAGCTTTGCAATAGTACGTTATTTTATTTTTCGTTCTGTTGTAGCCAAATCGAAAAAAATGAAGAGTTTCTTTTTAGTTTTAATTTCAAAACTTTATGCCATTTATAAAATATTTAATAATTATAAACTATTATTCGTTCTAAATTAATTATTAACAAAATTATTTATCAATAAAAAGCAGTTATAAGATATAAACCAATTATGCAAAATTAAGGTGATAAGTTGATGATTAATTATTATTTAATTATGATCGGATACTCATTTCAGGGCTTTTTCACAGTTAAGGCATAAAAGATCGTATTACTTTTAATTTCTAAATATTTGCTGGATATTTCTGGATACTTTTGTTGATAACTCCCAGCGGTTGGTTGTAAAAGATTTTATTCGTGTCATTTTCTGAAAATGAAAATTGGCTTCATGTTTAAATTAAAAATTCAATTTCATGGAAAAATATCTTTCCAGGAACAGATAATGAAAACAGATCTAATGAAATATTGCATAATCTCATTAGAAAACGAGTATTTCCCCCAAATTATGTATTACTTTCATTTCAATCCCAGTTTATGTATAGTACATATGTAGTTATCCCGACCTGGCCGAAGCCGTGCTGTCCAAACGACAGGTCGCGCGAAGCAATCACACCCAACAATTCAACTTTCTAGCTACAAAGTGCCGACTGAAAACAAAAACGCAAAATTAAGTATTCAAAGCGAAGAAGCAAGATTAAATAATTCTCTAACAATATCAGAAAAATCCCTCCTATAAAATCTATTTTTAGTATGTCTTTGAGTTCTTTAGTTTGTCAATTACTGGGCCAAGACTGCCTCAGTGAGCCCACTTATGAGACTGAAAGAGCACATGAGAAACAGAACCTTCTCCTCTTCCATACGGTCATTGGGGATCTTTACTAAAAAAACGCCTGGTGACTAGGGAAAACGCCATGGCCCGTAAAAACTTGATTTAAGAAGAAATCATCATTCATTCGCTTATAATTC
>BGPR01053135.1:0-10463 GCA_013235015.1 Araneus ventricosus | reverse complement strand
ATCTTTATTAATGTTCTACTTGCTGCAAGAACTTTTATATATATATAGAACAGTATTTTTTATTTAATCTGTATTTATTTATTTTGCATCTGCACTATATGGCTATTATGATGAAATTCCACAGAAAAATATCATACCTTTCTGCAATAGCGTCACTAGAAACATTTTAAAAAAATTTGCATTAAAGTGAAGAAAATTTATATGCATACAATACATATTGTTACGAAAATTATCTTGTGGGTGTATAATGAAAGCAGTCTAACAAGAAGGATAATGGAGAATGACGTTTTAATCTCGAATATTCCGGAAAACAAGAAGCACAAGAAACGAGAGAAAAAGCACTAGTTCAAATTAGCAACACAAACTGACAGCAAATTACTAATAACAGCTTTAAAAGAACTTTCACTAATGCTCAGCTCAGAAGCTTACCAGCTCGCACTATAGACAAAACTCCAAATAGACTGAATCTTCATTCGAGTAGTTCGGTATTTATGCCTTTTCCGGATATGACGCTTTATAGAATTCTTACGAAGTTCTCCATAACTATGTTCCTAGTATAGATATGGCCATAATTCTCGCATATTCGAGAACTTTCATTTTGTCACCAAGTCGGGGGGGGGGGGGGGAAGTGGCTTTCAGCCACTACGATTCCATATAAATCCCTCTTTCTTTCCATAAAACTAACACAGCAAGGAAGGTGTATTTACAGATTCGTAACAATATTTTACAGTTGAAAGAAAGTAAAGTAAGCAAGGCATAGAATTACAATAATTAGCAAGTCTTAATTTTCAAGTTTTTAACGGATAAAAGAGGAATTGGCAAACCAAAATGTATATATATATATGTATACCAATACAAATTTTTCTTCATCTTTCAACGCCAGATTAACGCAAAGTCATTTGTTTTACAATTGATAATAATAACAGCAAAATTCCTTCAATTCTGCAATATTTGAAAAAAGAATTTTTAAAATAAATTCCCTTTGCAGAGTAAACTTTTTTAAAAAATGAAAAAATTCGCTTGAACTAGAAACAAAACTTTGTATGTTCTGAAATTTAAAATTAACCCTCTGAGTGGTTCGGTCTTCTTTGTAAAACGATTCGAAAAGCGAGCGGCTGCAGAACCTTTAATCTGTTTTAAAAGTGTCTTCCTCCCAACAGAAGATTTTCCCAAAAGCGCAGCAGATCAAGTCTCTTCCCCCTTCTGAACTGTGGACAATCAGCAACCCCCTCGGAGGGGCGGGCTAACCGCAAGAATCCGTTCTATTAATCTTCGAACCTATTCAAACTAGGTTTTACTGCTTTCGGAGATCTCACCTGTCGTGTTACAAAATTACACTTCATGTCTTCGAGATGCCTCATTCTGCCCGTGTCCATAACACCAGATGGCAAAAATAAACACCGTTAGACTAGACAAATGCCAGACCGTTGGGCCAAAAAAGTGAAGACTATTTTACTTATTTTTCATGTTGTGAGTTTCTAAAAATATGAACATCATCGAAGTTGCATGAAAGTTGATATTCTTTAGATGTCTGTGACTTCAATTTATTTGATGTTTATTAATAGTTGTATTTTAGATATTGGCTTTACTTCATATTATTAGTTGTCTTTTTTATATTCTTGACTTCAATTTATTTTTAGTCTACTCGTCAGCATATTAGTCTACGAATGTAAAAATTATTTTCTTAATTTTAAGGATCAACAACAATGTCATTTATATATATTTTACTAATCTCTGATTGCACTATAAAACTTTTCATACTGTTTCTTGATTTAGTATTCGATAAAAGGTAAAAAATTTAGAGCCGATCACAAATATAAACGGAGCTTAACTGTCTTAATCCGTTTTGTATGCACATAAATATTTATTATATAGATAGTCACATAATAATCTATATTCCAAAATAGCTAGTAATAATTAATAAATATGAAGGATTATAAATAACCTTCTTAACCCCTGAATAATGTTTTAAATAAAACAATATACTACAAGCCTTTTGTACTGAAACTTGTTATATATGCTTTTTAAGAGGGCGAGTTAATAATCCTCAAACTAAAGATTACATTTAGAAAACCAATGCACTAAATGTTGGAAGAAATAGCTTATTCATATACCTTTATTTAGTACGCAAGAGATTATCTTCTATTATAATAAACGTAAATTTAATTCACCTGAAATTTGAAACTTTGATATTATAGTCCAAGTACTAGAGCATACAGTCGCGAATTTTTCAAAATTAAATCTAATTCTTTATTTATAATTTTTTTTATCGAAAAGTAATGGCATATTGAGTTTAAGGGGCATTAGAGGTTTTTTTTACCCAAATGAAACGAAAATTGGACAATTAGGGTTATAAGACCACATACCAAAAATCATTTATCTAATTCGTTGCGTTTGGGAATTATAGTGTTCACAAGCATGCGATTACAGAAACCGACAGACAGTCAACGCCTCGAGGGATTTCGTCCAAAATTTAATACGGACCTACATTCCTAATTTTTGAAACTGTGTACCAAATTTTATCTATCTATCTATTTAAGTCTTCGAGTTATCGTGTTCATATAAACCCTAACACACACATTTCTCGTTTAGACTTTTCCCGTTTAGACAAATTTCCCGTTTTAGGACTTTATCCCAAAATTGATTGAAATATACTAATTTTGTATAAAGTCCATACAATAGATTTCATCTTTCTAGCTTTAACCGTTTTTGAATTACCGTGTTCACAAACAAAATTGCAAAATTGTGTTTTTCGGACTCAGGGAGCTCTAAAACGTGGAGATTAATCAAAATCTCGTGTTGAAATTTACGATCGACGATTATAATACTTTCTCTTTGCATTAAACTTCGTTTACTAGAAAGTAAAAACGATCAAACTTTTTTCTATCAATTTTACGAAAATGCACTAGCTACGAAATAAAAAAAATATTGATTTTTTTTTCTACAGACAATTTTTTGCAAACTTAGCAAAATCAAAGAATAAGGAGAAAAATCTAACACCTATTCGAAATTATTCAGGTGCCTTTTCACAATTTATAGATGTCTTGGACGTTGTCGGTGTGGCATTCAAAAATATTTTTGGGCCTTTTTATACCAAATATAAAAGAAATTTAACTAACATAAAACTGACACTTTACTCTTTTTTTAAAAAAATAAAATTATAGATCTAATTCAAGTATATCATACAACTTGGAAAATAAATAACAGTCTCGTTATTATCCATTACAGTTCAGAATGAAAATAAAAACGTATATATAAATCAGAATTTTATTTAAAAAATTATACTTTACAAATTACAGCACACACACAAGATATTGCGATAAAACACATGATCTGGCATGTGACGGTAATATTTTGAAATAATCCAATGCCAGAGACTGCTAGTATTATTGGAAGAATGATAGTGGATCTGGATGTATCAAAGGTTTGTAACATATATTAGTGGATTTCTTTTCTCAGAGCATTAATGAAAATTTAACTTGCAGTTGGCATGGCATTTACCGAAAGCAATTTAATTTAGCTATATAGATTTAATCATTTATAGAAGAATGCTTAAAAACACATCAGAAAAAAATTGTGCTTCAAGGAACTAATGCGCAAATACAGTATTCGTATAATATTTTCTGAGAAATATTTTTGTCTTCTTTTATTTTAAGCAAGAAATAAACATTTTCATTGATTATTGAAATAAACGTAAGAGAGTTAGGCTACAGATATTATCAGTCTCATAATAAGATTATTAAAAGTCTGATAAGATCACACACTCAAACATCAAATTTAGTCGATATTGTTCTTAACATTTTCATCTAAACTATATTTTCCCTTGATTTTAACAAAAAGAAAATATTTCACAATGTAAAAAATAAAATTTTCTTCCACTTTCTTTAATATTTATTTCCATGTACGTTATTTTTCAGTTCAGAGTGACCTAAAAATAAATTTCCGACTAATAATTATTTAATAAAATAATAATTATTTTTCGGAATGAATTTTTTCATTGTAATTTTTATGAATTTAAAAGATATTTTTCTAAATAGTGTAATAATGAAGTTAAAATCTGTTCTAGTCTATAAAAGTTACACTTAAACCTGAAAATTAATTTTTAAAATAAAAATCAAATCTATATAATGAAATAATCATCAATTTGATCTGAAAGGTAAAATAATAAAAATAATGCATCATTTTCATATACCTTAAAATTTGCTCTATTTTTTGACAAAAATTTAATTTTACTCTATTTTTATAAAGGAAAAATGAGTAGATGGAGATTATTAATATGAAAGAAGTTTACATTCATATCATAAAACTAGTTGAACGTGGGTAAAATAGTGTTGATTCAAGAACACTGTTCAAGTATATATAAATAGCAGATTTTCTTAGCAACCCCCTAGGCTTTCAATTTTTTTATGCTTGAATGCGGTATTGGAACAAAATCTATTTTACTTAAACCACAATATCTATTTTACGTAACCATTCGATATGGATCTTTAAAGCATTGAGGCATTGAAAAAAAATCTTATATCACATAAATTGTATTAAAAGAATAGCACTTGAAACATAATACAGCATCAAACCAGGCTGACATTAAACCGAACTAATCCGGAATGCGATTCCAAATTACGACACACACAATGCAAAAAAAAAAATCCAACACTGCAATTCTTCCGGAAAGATCATCAATGTAAATAGCATTAAAATTCCCCACACCATAGGGGAGAGTGGGGTTTCGGATCCTGTGACATCCCCAATTTGCAGTAAGTACATCCTTATCAGTCTTCATTGTGCTGACCTGTGCTCTCCCCGGATAATCAATCAAGATGTCAAACCAAGAAAGGGGGTAAGAAATTCGGAAAAGTACGTGTGTTACACTTTAGAGACAGTTCACAATGAACGTAAAATTCAGTGCAAACCGATTTCGGGGTGTTTTTGACCACACGTTGAAATGCGTGTTTTACGCTTTTGGGGTAGTCCAAGGTTAGCATAGAAATACGTGTGAAACACTCAGAGGGTTAAATATGCAATACAAAAATATTGCAAAATTATTTTATGAATAAGTGTTTCATTGGAAAAAACAAAATAAATTTTACCTTATCTGTTAACACCGTGTCGGAAAAAGTTTCATGTTTTAATCTCTCGATGTTAAAAAAGAACATTAGGTCATAAGAACATTAGAAGGTGTTATATGCATAACACCACCTCATGCCCTCGGCTCTAGAATCATATATAACACCTCTCTCTATGATTCTTCTATAAACGGTTTAGGTGGACCTGAAGTGGAAGCAGGAGCTACAAGAGAGCTTAATTAATAACAAAAGAAAAAATTATAAAACAGAGGATTATAACGGAATCTTCGTCTATGACATAAACACATTTCATTCTCATGCGCATGATGAATAACAAATAATACGATTCTGATAATATACTATTCCCCAGTTAAGTAGTGAAATTTTGGCTCAGTTTCTAAAATATGTCATTAAGATTTAATTATTTCATTAATCACCATATTCAGTACAGTGAAAGTCGGTTGTTAAATGACACTAAAAAAGTTTTATTTCCAATATTAAAAGTAAGCTTTTATATGTTACAAAAGAATTTTTGCAATGAAATACGAGCATATATTTTTCCATTAACCCGGGAGAACACGCGGGGGTCATTTTATGACCCCAAGCCCACGTCAAACTCTGATTCCTAGAAAAATAGCCACCTGTTCATTTCTTCCTTGTCAGCAACTGAGTAAGTCACCCCCTCTGCAATTTCTGAGTATCTAGAAAGTATTTCCGGAATTTTTTGTCCCTTAATATACGTTTTGTCAGTTACTGGGGGACGACCCCGCGGACCAGTTATTTCACGCGGCTGATACCGTTAGTTCGTTGCTGTCCTTTCCGAATCGAAGTATTTACTTACTGTTCACAATTCCGACTTCATATGAAAAAGAAATGGAGCACTTACGTAAACTTATTGCTGATATTGAAACTGGTGAAGATTCAGATTTTGACAATGAAGACAATGGACCTGGAGATGTTTTAGGAGTGAATTTTACATGAAAGTTTCCGCGAACATGATAGGGAATCGGAAGAGGACGGAGATTCTGGAAATGAAGAAGTGAATAACTCGGAATGGTTTTCATCGAAAGATGGTGTAGAGTGGAGGAAAGCAAAATTTAGGCAGAATTTTCGTTCTCGTTGTCATAATATTGTGCCGCGTTTACCTGGAACAAAAGGGCCAGCGAAAGATGTGACAAGCACTGTGAAGAGTTGGTAGTTATTCCTCCACGATAACATGATACAGTTAATTGTAGAATGCATAAATATATTTATCGAGAAATCAGCACTAAACTTTTCACCGTGAAAGAGATGTACGAAAAACGGTCCCTCCAGAAATCCGTGCTTTATAAGTTGCTAATAATAGAGTAGATTTAATTTGTGTTAAGCACTGTATTATTAATGTCTAAAAGTCAAAAGAGTTATTTTTCCAACTAAAAATATAATGTTTTTAACAGAGAAGGGTTGATTTTCAGTCTGGAGTCATTCTATGACCTTGCGCGTCTTAACGTTCGCTAAGGAGGCGCGCGTTCTCTCGGGTTAAACTACTGTAACGAAATTGTCTTGTGGGTGTAGGTGAATGCAATCCGATAAGCAGGATTAAAAAAAAATCTTTATTTTGCAAATATTCCAAGCAAAGAAACGTAGCACAAGTATTAACACAGCACTAGTAAAAATTCAGAATAGAGACTACCAATAAATCTCAACACAGCGCTCAAAGGTTTCTTGTTAGCTCACTAGCTTGCTTGCTGATCAAAATCCAACTGACTCTTCTTGACTTGAGAGCTTGCCTTTATACTTTTCAGCAGGAAGTGACTTCATTACGTAGGAAGTGACGTAATCTCTAGCAAGTTTATGAAATAAGTAGAAATAGGTTGAAAGTTTGAGGTCATTCTAGAAAATTCCCTTTGTCGCCAAAGTCGCCAACTTTGCTGTCAAGTCACCAAATTTGTCGCCAAGGTTTCCAAATTTATCGCCAAGTCACCAAGATTAGCATCTCAAGGAAACGACTTTATAGCTTTGTAACACTATTTTATGCTTTACCATTTGAAAGATGTATTAAAATTTCATGCCTTTTAATTTGAAGCTTCTATTTCACACTATGCTTTAGATATTCTGTATACCATGAGAATTCTCTAACTATTGAAGCCGATAGGAACAAAATAAGCATCCCTGCTCGTCCGAAGGAAACATATAAGAAAACAATAATAAATCTCATCACAGATTAAAAACTTTTAAAGTTATTAAATTCCTATCAGAATTGCCTTATTAAAATTCAATACTTTTCAGTTTAAAGCAAGCGATCAAATTTCGCATGCCACAATCTTTGAAAACGTGTTGACTATTGAAGGCTGTATCGCATCTGGAAGTGAAACAAATTATTATCTCTCTTGGAAATCGTTAATAACTAAATAGTCATTATCAATTAACCGTTAACGGAAATGATGTGCTTCATAATCGTGGACCATTCGGAATAATATCGAGAGTAACAGTGCAAACATAAATGGACTCGATACTAAGCAATGCATTCATAGTATGAGATAAATAGACTTTCTAGTGAAATAGATATCCGGATAAGTATCATGAACCTTCGAAATGATGTAACAAGAATGTATTAACTTGATGATATCATCTTAGATCAGATGTCCCCATTCATCGAAGGGCATTGTCCGCCGTAGAGACGATGGGGATTAATGAGCTTGTTACGCATAATTGCAACCGATGGATTTAAAACAATGGGGCAGCGTATGAACATTACTATTCTGGCCATTACAAGTTTATGAGGATATGCTGCTGCTCATGCGCAAATGCACAAAAGTGTGAAGGAAAAATTAATTCATCTCGAATAAGGTTATGAAACTCCTGAAACCCAAACAATACTTTACAATAATAATACGTTACTTATTTTTCTTCGAAACAGTTGTCTATTTTCACTTACGTTATAAGGTCTTGATTTTTTTCCGTTCCAATATTTTTCAGTTCTATCTACTATGTTTTAGTACGGTCTGTTCGGCAAAGTGAATTATTGCATTTTCAAGGCTACAGAGTGAAAATGCACAACTATCTATATAAATAGCATCCGTTCTCCAAGCTAAAACGATTTTTTTCCGATATCAATATCCCAAAGATAAATCTTTATTCTGATGTTTAAGACAGTCATCCGACGTGTTAAAAGAAATCGTACTGCTGACAGCATTCTACGGCTTTACATTGAAGATAGAACCCCCTCCCCCCAGTGTTTCGAAAATGTTAGTGGGATGAAGAAACGATTTTCATAAATAACTTCAGTTTTTTAAGTTTTTTTTATTAATATGTCTAAATAGTTCCATTCCTTAAAAATTCCTTTTTTACTCCTTCGGTTTTGTTTTTTCGAATATAGATGGCGCCATTGTACTAGTGTTTCTTTAAAAAATTTGCTGATTCCTTTTTTTAAAAGAAAGTTAGCGTGGGATTGTGATACCGTGAAGACATTTTTTATCTCTATTTTTCTCTATTCTGGGCATGGGGTAAGTTTATTTTTATGATGACTACTTTTAAATGGCAGATGGCTAATATTTTTAAATCATTCTTATTAGCGTTTTTATGTTTGTGTTTGGTTTAACTCTTTCTTCGAAAATAATGCTTTTTGATGTACAGATCTCCTTTGTCCTTTGTTGGGAAATTTCGGACTAAGAGAAGCTATATTACGGCTTCTTACAGAAAAATTTCCCAATTATTTTGAATCCATTTCGAATAAAGTCCTTAGCCCTTGAAAAAATGGACTAGAAAGGATTCCTTGTTTATTTTTTTCGATTCCTTCTGAACTTATCTTAGTTTTTTGGCTTTCTTTGAATGATATTGATTTCAGTTTTTTAAATTACTGTAATTACGTTATTCATAACGGACATGCTTATGTTTTAGATCTGAAACTTAGGTAAGTAACGAATTTCAACTACTCAATAATATTAGACAAAAGTAACTGATTTAGAATGCACCAATTTCTTAAATTAAAACAGAGTTCCCTTTTTGTTCTTATATCATATAAGAAAACAATTCGAAATATCGAAAGTTTTTGATAATTTAAAATATTTTGAGATTATTTTTATAGCTTAGGTCTAGTCATTTAGAAAATATTTAGCATGTTTTTTTATTTCATTTATAGATACTTATTATAGGCATATGCATTTAATAATTAAAGTCATTTGAGGAGAGGAAGTAAAAAATTTCATTTCTAGCAAAAGAAACCATAATTCGCTTTGTTAACTTAACAATTAACCAATTATGAAGAATTCTGAAATATTCTGAAGACATCTCAAAATTTTAAATCTAATTGAAGTAGTAACTATCTTTACGTACTTTCTCACACACTGTACAGAAATTCCCATAAATTAAGACATACGACTAAACGAAAATTAATTTAATTAGTAAATAAATTTAGTGCGCCATTGCTATAACTTCGAAACATTCTTCTACAAAAATTCCATTTCTTTTACCTTCAAGAAACATATCCTTATTCGTTTAATAATATACTTTACACATTTCCAGGAACGAGATTTGTTTTCAGAAGCGAGATTTATTCGAAATTCTTTTTATTAAAATTTTTATTTTGTAGATTTCAAAATTGCACTTATTTTGTATTAGATTAGAAATACAGGCATTATTCAGTTGTTTTGAATTCCAAGTTAAACATTTTATCCTGAAACTTGCACGAAGTTTCATTTTCAAGTTCTTATCTCGCAAGTTTATATATATTTTGTATATTCATTTCGGAAACATGGATATCTTTTCACCTCCAACATTCTCGGAATTTTAATATTCTGGAATATATGATTGAACACTTTGACAGAAGTTATGCGTAAGAGATCAAAGTCATGTCAGTTTTTCCTTTAGGAATTTCTATTTTAAAAAAACATGTCCTCTGCGCTACAAATAAAAAATGTACACGATTGTTTGAAATTCTCTTCTCTAACCTGGAATCGAAAAATAGTCAAACGAATAGCTAAACGAAATAAATACACATATTTAATACAAGGGATTAATTATTTCACTGAAACTAAGTTTTTAAGAATAAAATTAGCATAAATTATTTTGTGTATCACGTAGAATTTACTACATCAAATTATGGGATTTTATATTTCTAACAGTAAAGGATTTTTTACATGTTTAACGCGGATAAAGTCAATTCCAATGGTTTAAAGACTCCAAACTTTTTAAAGATTCTGAATGGGAACGCAAAAATCATTTAAGAAATAAAGTTTAAATAATTCATTTTATAATTATCTTTTCTTTTCTAACGTTATAAACGTCTTATAGGTGAAGTAACGCTTTATTTATCATTATATGATCTGTATTACACATGTTTTGCATTCATTGAAACGCTTGTGTAAAAGTTAAAAAAAAACGCAATAAAAATATTGTTAATGAATTTTACGCATTTGAATG
>BGPR01053134.1:0-10463 GCA_013235015.1 Araneus ventricosus | reverse complement strand
CTCGGTAAAACACTCACTTAGACACACAAAAAATATGAGTGCTTCATCTCACAGATTATATGCGCCCGCCGGAAGGTTAAGGAATGCAGAATTTCAGTGCAGCACTTAAGTTTAAAAATTGGATACCATTTATTAAAATAAAATATTATAAGTTTTTTAAGAATATACTTCATCCTTTGTCTTCTGAAATTTTTCCAAACATTGTACCTCAGAGAAAATTGCTCCAGGTTATGAAAATCGGGATTGTTTTCAATTCCAAAAGGAATGCATTTTCTCTCCCTTTCGATTAAAAAATAATAAGTTAGTATAGGTTATATCTCTTTAAATGTGTATAAAATATCATATCAAAATGTCACATCAATGCTAATTTTGAATTCTAAAAGGATTATTGGAAATTTTAATCAATTTTTCGAGAAACGAAGAGAAGCACGAATATTTGTGTTATCAGTAAATTGAAATATCTTTTTAAAGCATTTATAATACGAAATAAACCAGATTTATATAGTTTTTAAAAAGATCACCGAAATTAATCACGAGTGGTTTTTTAACTTGACTGCGGTGACTAAAGGAGAACCAGTGTTTTCAGCATGGCATGGTCGTTGGCAGTGATTTCTAACGTTAACACTAACACCATTGCACACCCCTGTTCTTAGGATTGTGGTGATTTTCAAAGCGATTTTTAACTGAACACATGTTATTATATTGTTACAAATATGGGCTACGCGTTCTTTTAACTTTCATTGTCTTTAATTTTATAATTCTGTGACAGTAAAGTTACAAGTAAAAATTTTTATTGATCGTTAATGAACATAGAATTGGGAGAAATTCAAATCTGGCTTATGTTTATCGGTCACATATAAGTTGTTTGAAAAAAACATGGCATTTTGCTAACCAAGTTCGTAATAAAGAAAAGAAAAAAAAAGATCCATCCATTATTCCTGTTTGGTTTTACTAGAAATCAAATTTTATATCCTTTTACTTCCAGTTAGAAAAAGTAAACATGGATATTGTTTGCAACCATATTTGTCCCACATATTAGATGAGCTAACCTAAAATTTATTTTGAACTATTTTTCTTAATTTATACCTGAAATTTCATTCAAAATCAGTATGATTAGAGGAGCCCTGTCAAAATTTCTGTGTCTCAAAAATTTACTGATCCTCTTTTATGTAACGTTAACATTCATTACTAATACATTAGTTGCCTGTGACGATATACATATAAAATCAGTTAACATCAGAAAATAGAAACATGTAATCCTTAATAATACGATAAATGTGAAAGTGTGTCTGTCTGTCTGTCTATCTGTCTATCTGTCTATCTGTCTGTCTGTCTGTTTGTTAAACTTTCACGGCAAAACTACCAATCTGATTTGGATGAAAATTGGCAGAGTTGTAGCTTTAAACCCAAGAACGGACATAGGCTAGGTGAAATCACGTTAAATTAATTATTTTTGACTATAGATTAAAAATAATTAACAAAGAAAGCCCATTGACTCCGCGATTCGCGATGAAGGTTATTTTATTTTTCAATCAACTGTCACGTGTTCCTTCAGGAATGCGAAAACATGTGGAATAAATGATATTTAAAATCAACTATCACGTGATCCTTTTTTCCGCTGTAACTTCGGAACAAATTGTTCGATAAAAATGATTTTTTATACCATCTTAAAGTTCAAAATTTTACCTTTTTAATGTTATTAATTTTATTTCTGTGACAGTTTTCCTTCAATTTTTATTCATTTTTTAAAGTTTAATAATTTTTTACGTGCAGACGATTTTGAAATAACGCAAATTTATACCTACTTCGCCGCTAGGAAACGGTTAGACTTTGAACTAATTTATCTCTATTTCTGAAAATTTTGCTTATGTTTATAAATATCTATAAAATAAGGTAGAAATTACATGTATCTGTCTGTCTGTCTGTCGGTCGATCGGTCGGTCACAAGAACTCCTCCTAAACGGTGAGCGGTAGCGACATGAAATTTACACACGACATTCTAGAGCATATTTTTAGGTCAAACGTGCTATTTTCAATTTTCAGAGTTAATTAGTTCTTAAGATATTTAATTAAATAACGAACATTAGCCGCTTTTAAGCCTAATGCTTAGACGTTTTTTGCCAATAACTTCTGAAATCTTAAATAGACAACAATTATTTTTATGCCATTTTAAAGATCAGAAAATGATCTTTTTAATGCTATTAATTCCATTGCGATGAAATGTTTTCTCTGATTGCTATAAAGGTTTAAAAATATTTTTAACGTAATTTCTAACAATACTTTTTATTCTTATAGAAATAAATTCAAGCGAAATTACTGTTTCGCGCGCGGGCTTTTGCCAGTGTTAAAGTTAATATAAGAAAATATTGCTTTCTTTGACCATAAACAACAAAGGAGACTTTACACTTCCGGTTTCCTGTTGTGGTAGCATTTACAGCTTTTAATACGGTTACACAGTCATCCAATGACGTTAGTGAATTATTGTCTCGATGTTTTGTTAAATTTTCACAGTGAGATATTACAGAATATCCTTCTGTAGATACGGTAATGTGCATTAACAAGGAACATCATATTCTGCAGAGCTCTTCAAGATCTTAGAATTCTCAGGGGCACCTTTCGACAAGCCGAGATTGAAAGTCGGTGTGCCAGTACTACTAATACGTAACCTCGATATACCGAGACTGCGCAATGGTACACGGTCACAAATTACACACCTAGGTACAAACGTCGTCAAAGCTACTGTTATGACTGATATAGGAAGAAGAGAGAGTGTTTTAATTCCACGCCTTCCGATAACACCGAGGGATTTATCATCTCAGTTCAAAAGGTAACAAATCCCTTTAAAAATATCATTTGCGAGGCTCAGGGCCAGACACTAAAAGTGGCAGGCGTACATTTGAAAAAACCATATTTTTCCCATGGGCAACTATATGTGGCCTTTTCACGTGTGTACAGCCCACACAACCTCTACATCCGTGCAAATAGCGTGGTATACAAAAGTATATTAGCATAGGTAAACAATTTACATAACTGTATCAGCATACATGTACAGTACACTCCTGTCAGCCATCCAATTAAGTATTATCAACCGTCAGAACTTTTACTTTCCCCTTTCAAAATGCAACAAAAGATTAACATTCGTGAATTAAAAAAAATAATAATTCGAATTCTTCGCGCACGAAGTCGCGGGTAACAGCTAGTATAAGTATATATTATAGAGGACAGGTTTTTTCCTGTTTTGCTTTGATAAAGCATGTTAATTAATTGCGTGTATGTATCATATGCATTATTTGACATTATTTATTTAATTTTAGAGGGGAGAGATGTGTGGCATTGTAGTTGGGTTTCAGTTTCTTTCTTTGATACCACGTTGGACCTTCCAAGCACATTAAAACTTACGACAGAAGGAGTCAAACTCCTCTCGCTGTAGTAGAAGTTTGCAGAGAGGGTTGAATTATCAGGTGTCATACTACCACTATCGAAATGCGCGAGGTTTGATCCTAAATCTTCGTGTAGGTCCAAGTAACTTAAAAGAAGACCAAGCGAGACGATACTTATTATTATAAAATGATGCAAATGAAAGTAAACTATTTCGATTGTTTTGGACTTAAGTGGATCCAGATTCAGTTTTCGCAAAACTGAAAAACTCACGATAAATCATTTCATAAAATGATAAATTTTATTATTTGAAATGCATACATATTTTTAAAAAAAATTGAACAAAAATTTATAAGAAAACGCATGAATAAATAGCTTTTACTGGAATTTCACTTTTAATAACTTTCTTTTTAGTGATACGTAGATTTGAAAGGAATTAAAGTAAGATATTATAAACGGTTTTTTTAGTCAAGATAATTTACATTCCTAGAAAAAAGGTTTGCATTTGAATAAAGATTCTGATTTCAGCTAGTAATGGAATTCTAAGAAACTCTATTCTCCTCTCTTATTAAAAATTAGCTTGACTTATAATGGTTTTACTAAAGCAAGAAGAAATTATGATAAAATAAAAAACCTATCTTAAGTTTTTCATTTAATCGTAGATATTCTTTTAGTGTTTAGTAATTAAAATATTCCATGAAAAGAAACTGAATAAATAACTTGTTAATAAAAAAGAAAAACATGACTTCATTAATCACATTTAGTTCGTGTTTAATCTTTTATTGCAAATAAAAATTAAGAATAATTAATATTTTCTCTGTTTAATAAATGAATTAAATTATTCTTTAACAGAATGAGTGAAATTAGCATTCAGAATAAAAAGCGCTATCGCTGCCGATCCGATAAATTTGTTTGGTAAAATAAATCAAATTATGGTGGGGTTTATTCGCAGAATGATGTTTTATATATTTGTAGTTTGCAAGAACATAATTGCATTATAGTGAGTTTAAAATATTTCTTTTTTTACTATTTCTATAGCAAGAGATAAATTGTTTCATGGTTAAACACTTGATATGCAATTAATTTTTTTTATTGAGTATTAGATAGGAATAACGTATTTTATCTGTAGAATTTTGATTTTTGATTACAGAGAGGGCGATCCAGTTAAACTTACTTCTGCTATATATCTGATGAGTTTCTGAAAGAAAAATTCAGACACTAGAAGTTAATTAAAACACTGTTTACGGGAAGGTTTCTTAATGCTTCAGTTTTTTTAAGTATATTAGCTATCATTGCCTTCGGGAGGATTCAATTATATATTGGTAACTAGAATACGTGCAAGAAAAGAACTATGTTATGGTTTTACTCATTAAAATGATAAAGTGTTGATATGACTGATTCTGCAATCAGGATGCATAATGGAGAACTGCATTTTTAAAATCTAGCTTTGCAGTTTAAATTTTCTATATGCCGAAATAAGAGCTTTCGTCATCTAACAATCATGAGGTCTGATGTTTTCCCCTACGGACGGTTTGAACTTCGCAACAGAAAGTGCACAGGTCCGAATCCTAATAACACCAAAAATTCCTGCGTGCGTGGGCCTATTTCACTTTCATCTGAATAATTTTTTTGTCTATCACAAAACACCAGACCAATGTTTCTATCTTTTGGCTGTCCTCTTAAACAGCATTATTCGAAAAACTGGTGTGTGCTTTACCAACAAATCGCTCGTTGTGATCGGGCTGGTTGTTGAAGGTTTACTTCCAAGCTATTGTGCGCTAGTTTCTCCTGAAATTACTCCAGAAAAAGAAACTTACATCCATAAATTGAAGCTAAGTCAGACCTATAGCTCAGGTGCTACCGAGGTGCCCACAGAAGATGTCACACTTCTCTTTGAGTTTGCTAGATATTCTAGGCAAACTGGATTAGACTACTACCTCAGAACAAAGTACATACGTAGGATTTATTATCTGGATACATGCAAGGTTTGGACTTGGCGACATTAACTTGGCCTTAGCTTCGTCATCGAAGAGTCGTGAGTCCAAGACTCGTGTTTGTGAGCCCCACGCACGTCAAAAATGCCGACATGGATGATTAGTTCTCACTTTGGCGTGGTGTGAAGGTTTGGAATATAGAGTGTTAGTTGTTTTGTAGTTCTCGGCTTTTAAACTATGTTCAAAGGTGAGACGTCTACATCCAGTAGTCATTCATTAACTTCAAAATGGGCCATAAATTTAACAAATCAAATATTGCATTAACCTGCCTTCATGTTTTATCTCTTTATTTGTTTCATTTTTACTTCAAAATTTATTTTGTATCGACACCAATACTATGGCAAAAAGGGCTGTTTCAGTCTAATCCATTGAATTCAATCTGTTTTGTAAAATATCTATTTGGAACATTTACAGTTAGCACATGTACAGATATGACATATTTTGTGTTTAATTTCATAGTAAGGTAAGTGCTCCAGTAGTGGGCCACGTACCAGTAGTGGGCCACTTGAATTTTTAAGTTGAAAAACAAGAAATTCCAACATTCCAGTGAAATAAGAGATCTGCCTCTGGTAGGCTGAAACCCTTATCAACTAAATACCAAAAGCACAGCCTTTATTTCCTGTTTAGTTAGGAGCTAGAAAGTTTGTTGCTGAAGTTGGTATCTGAGAGAAGCATTTTTAGCTTATTCTTAGTGATTTCCTTAAGAGGTAACTCTTCATTCAACTATTTTTTAGCATACATTCTATTTGTTTTTTAAATGAATTGTTATTGATATTATTTGATTATATAATGAATGTATTATAAACTATCTTTAAATTAAATAATATTGATAATTTATGGATAGTGAAGAGTGGCCCACTTTTGGATCAATGTTTTATTAAATGCTCCAGTAGTGGGCCTAGGGAGGCCAGTACTGGAGCACATGCTTTCTCTCAAATAGACTATTTTGTGATGTTTAATAAGAAGGTTACATCTTGTAAAGTCTTTTTGTTTAATTAGATTTGCTTTATTTTTATCAGAACCAGAAGTATGCCACATGGCCCACTTCTGATACACTAATGGCTCACTACTGGTACACTAATGGAACATTCTGACTAATTACTTAAATAATAAATATTTTATTGTACTGTTGAGAAAAAGACTGATATTCAAGAATTAGTTGGGCTCTGTAACGAGGCAGAGAATAATAATTATCGCACTGCTGGACTATCGAAAAATATTCCATCACCATTTAAAAGGGCTCTTTTCTGGTTGCAGAAGGAAGATGATAAAAGAAAAAAAAGATTTATTCAACATAAAATATCAAGATTTAATATCTATAATGCCCCAAACAGAACTTAAAATGAAAGATCGTTAATTAGCATACACCTTTAATAAAAAATTGGCTGTTAAAGGAAAAAATGCAAATCTCATGTGACTAGAATCTATAAATAAAAGATTTCACCTATATCAAGTCATTTTTATTGCAATTTTTATAGTGTATAATGTTAATGTATTGTTGTTATTACTATATATAATGATTTTATTCTTTTTTCTTTGGCACAATTGACAAATCTGGGTGGCCCACTTTTGGTATGCCCACTACTGGTACATCAAAAGTTTGCTATGCCCACTTCTGGTGCATAAGAGTGATCTTTTAAGTTTTTTTAAGTTTTTAATTTTTTAAAAATTATATTACAATTATTTTGATATTTCAGGTTATTATTATTTTAGATAAAATTTTGAACAACCATAAAAAAATACAGATTAGCGAAACTTCTCAAAAGTTTAGATGATAATTGAGGAAATACCCTTAAGTGGCCCACTACTGGAGCATTTACCTTATAGAGAATAAAACCGGGCATGCATTTTGGAAAAAAAGTTCTTTTCCCTCTAGACGGATACGATCCGAAATCTATAATTTTCATGTGAGACAACGTAATGTATGTGATCTAGCTGATTGCGTTTATGAGATATTGTGTTCACATAAACGCAGATTAACAAGGATAAAAAAGTCTTTCCTTCAACGGATTCTTTCAAAATTTTAATAATGCCTATTTAATTTTTAGTTATCGGTTTCACATTCTCTCGGACAGTCAGATGAATAGAATTTCAAATAATTATTTAAATAAAATAAAAATTTTAATATACCACGTTTTTAAAACGGACTAAAAAGTAAAAAATAATTTCTTCTAGCCCCATACAGATTTATAACCCCATACAGATTTAAAGCGAAAAACGTGGGGCTCATGCAATATTTAATAGTAAGGTGTGTAGGGAGTAGCTGTCGTTGAGAAAACTCACACAGCAGTTCATATAATTTCCATTGCAAAAAAATTGTTAGTGACTGAAATAAACTACTTATGCATCAATTATCTATTGCATGCGCCCAACGGAAAGAGAAAATGATTTCCATTCTAATGAAGTTTGTTTCATACGTCTAACGTAATTTACTGAATTTTGAGAAATTTTTGAAAAATAGTCACTTTTATGTTTATTTTCCATTCGGATTTCTTAAAATTCTCGCTTAAATAAATATTAAACTTTATTTATTATAAATAACAAGCACACAGAATGGTTGATGTATAAATTATATTTAGAAAACACATTTTTAAGTCCAGGTTAGAAAAAATTACTTCAGAAAATTTCAGTGACTTGTCACCTAGTTACCGGTTTCTTTTCTTTTTTATTCTTAGTAAGAAGTAGTTTATTCTTAAGGTCAAGGTGAAATAAATCCTAATCCAAATACTTGAAAGAGGAGAGGAGAAGAATATGCTACTTAGTTCTTGGAAGATTGCAACGTTCGTAAGACATTGTTCAATAAAGGGTAGAAAGGATAATTCTTATTTTTGGAAAGGGGGGAACAGGATTTTCAATCCTTTGTGCAGTTCATGTAAAAGAGAGCCTGCTTCCCACTTGTGCAAAATTTGCTTGACCAGAAGAGCCATATTTAAAAATTTTATATTTTGAAAATGGCAAGTTGTGGAAGGAAAAGAGATTCTATTTGGAATTATTTTGAGGAGTTAACCAAGGTATTAGGTAAAACTGGTGTCAGAGCTAGATATATACAGGGATGAGATTGGCAAAAAAGCAAAAAGACTGAAATCATACGCGAGCAAAAAATTTGTACCATAATTTATACGCGAAAGATGTTTTAAGAACTAAAACATCAGAACACGCAACATGATGAAAATATTACACTATAATAATTAATAACTTAATTATTTATAATTTAGTACGTATAAATAAGAAAAAGAGTATTAAATTATTATTAAATCATTCACATTAAAAGTTAACAAATAAGTTTAACACATCATCAGGGGCATCAGAAAATACAAAAATTAGAAATTAAAACATATTTACCACCTGTACATCACTGAGATGCAACATTCACCCAACAGAAATCCCAGAAGAATTAGTATATTTAATAGCCTTTTGATAAAAGTTAACTCAAAAAATAAATAAAAATAAAGGCAAATAATTTCTTTTGCTTCATGCAATTGTGTAAAGTGTATTAGCTCTTTATAAATTATGCTAATGTATCATATACTGAATTCTGTTTTATTTCTTTTATTTTTATACATTTTTGGAAAAGTAACAGCACAATGATTTTGCACGTTATAAAGTGAGAGGGGTCGAGAAATTACAATGGCAGATTCATTTAGCATTATTGTTATTTGGAACCCTTTGAAACATTTCCTTAATTGTTAAAGAAGTGGATTTTTTTCATTTTTTAATTGTGTGGCTTTTGTTGGTAATAGATCTCCATTAACATGCTTCACCCCTTGTTTTGGAGGCCTCCTATCTTTGACAGATTTTTCTTCAATAAAGGATGTGTTTGCATCCTCTGCAAGTTTATTTTCAGTAAAGGCTAAAGTTTTTGCACAGTCTTCATTAGTATCTCTCTGTTTAATTATTGGCATAGTTGTCGGGACTACATTATCTCCAGAATGCCTAGGTAAATCATTTGTTTTATTTTTTTTATTTGAGAATATTTTTATGTCCTATTCTCTGCTTTTTTGCTGCACTTGCACACAGCTTTTTAGCTGCCTCTTTTGACAGGCGTTTTTCTTTTTTTTTTTTGTAGTTTATGTATTTGTTTTCGATCCATTTTTTTACTTCTTCATCTTGGTACACCCTACAAGATAACCTTAAGTTTAACTAATTTTTTTTCAACATGTTTATGCAAAAAAACTTTTTTTTGCAAAATATGCCACAAAGGTTTTTTTTTCTGCAAAAAAGGTAGCACTTAATACTACGAATGGCACTGAATGTTGGAATGTTCATCCTTGTAGAGCATGCTGATATAATGTTGATTCATCAGTAGAAGATGAATCAGCTAGTTTCTATTTTATTTCAAAAACGGAAGATAGGAAGGTTTCTTTAAAAAAGGTTAAGGTTTCAAGGTTTCTTTGTGTAAAAGTGGAATTTTCGGAAGATAAAGCAAATTTTTGCGGGGGAAAAAATGGAAATCTGAAGAAGAAACAGATTTTTGAGGACAAAAAAAAAAAGACGAAAATGCGGAATTTTTCCAAAATAACAAAAAAGCGGAAGAATCTCATCCCTGCAGATGAAAACTAACTGGACAAATATATGTTGTTGTTAATAAAAAGATTCAACTATAGTGTGGCACATAATCCAAAATTAAATTCTTTTGCAAACAAGTTATTATTTAATGTGATATAAAATTACGGTATTGAAGTTTTATATAAAATTTCATTAGAAATAATTAATGAGCTATAAATATAATCAAAAAGTATTACATTTCATCAAGGTGTCCTACACATTCAGTACGCCAGTCACTCTTTTGTTAATATGGAATTTGAGTTCCATATTAACTGTCAATAAAAAGTGTCTCTATATAAGCGCGAAAACTTGTGAAGACTTATGTGTAAGAAGTTCAGATATAAGGAACAAACATTACATACATTTTAATAGAATGCAATGTTTAATCTCTTTGAAGTTATATTTGATATAGCTGTTATACTTGGCATTGCTTTCGGGATTAAATCACTTTTATTTCTAATACTAGCTGTTACATGCGACTTAGATGCGAAGAATTTGAATTGTTACTTTTAAATTCATAAATGTAAATGTTTAGTTTATATGTAT
>BGPR01053133.1:0-10463 GCA_013235015.1 Araneus ventricosus | reverse complement strand
AAGGAAATGAAAGAGCCGATTACTTTGCTAAGAAAGCCACTGAAAAACAAGAAATCCATTTTTATTTTTGCAAGAGCAAACAACAGAGGAAAACGGAAATGAGAAAAATTATTAGGCGAAACTGGCACATTTTGTCGGATCATTCAAGCAAAGGTAAACAGGTTAACAAAATTATTTGACAAGGTTTGTGAAAAAAGAGTGATAGGTGATTTTTACTTAAATCATATCATCACAGGCCGTGGAGCATGTAAAAACTTATCAAAACAGATTCTTCGGCAAGAGTCCGTGGTGCTTCTGCGGGAAAGATGAAGGAATTGTGGAACATACTATCCTTAAATGTGATGCATGGCAAGACATCAGATAAACTTATTTTTAAAAAACAGCAGCTCCATTAAAGAACTTTTGCAAGACAAACAATCTAGAAAAGGTATGAAATTGATTGTCAAAAATATTCTAGCCCAACAGATGGAAAATGAAATTTAAGTGGAAAGAAAATGACAGAGGGGGATTGGGACTTTTTAAAACTCTCCATCTGGGAATTCCCCATTTATATATATATATATTTTATTATTTTTATATATTTCAAATGTCTTTTATATGTGTCATTTTTTATATGTTTTAACTATTTTTTTGTAAATACTCGTACCTGTTTACTAGCCGCAACTGTGTTGTTTGTTTATTCTGATTTGTTGTTTGGCACCGTTTCAATTTGTGGATTCCTATAATCTTTTCAATTTTCCCCTTCTTCTTATTTTCTTTATTTTATTATAATTTCTTTATTTTATTATTATTTGGTTATTATTCAAGAAATTGTGTATTGGGCAGTTTCAAATTATGTATAGGAAAAATTTGAAACTGTGATAGGAAATTGTGTAAAGATTGATTTAGCATTTTTCCTTGCGATGCAAAGTGTTGCATGCTTAAATTTAATTTGTGGTTTCCTGTATATATATATATATATATATATATATATATATATAAGCGCTTTCTTTTTTTCTCTTCAGTTCCTTTATGATTGCATTTTAATTTACGTTATTTAGCAATTAATGAAGATTTTGTGTTCGGGAAAGTTTGAAAGTGCGTATATAAATTTGAAATTGTGAGAAATTTTGTTGGTTATTTTAACCTTTTTTCCTATAAAGCATCTTACGTTGTGAAGAAATTTTTTATTCGAATTTGATAGCGTTCTTCGGAACTGTCAGTGGCTCGATATTGTATGTCCGTAATGACAGGTCGAATTACTAGTTATATAACTTACAACAATTAAATTGGCATGACAAGGGTTGCTCCGTGTTACCCTACTCATTATTTTTGCAGAAAAGATAGTGAAAACATCATGAAATTTTCCGACCTCATGAAATCCACTTACAGACATTTGCCGACGATTTTGCTTTAGTGATCATTTGGAGAACTCACCGGAACCTGGAACAGTATACTAATTTAGCACTCGAATATTTTAAGATTTAAACTGACAAAAATCAATTCCATATCCCAAAAGAAAAATCACAATATTTGTTAACAGTCCAAAGTTCCAATCGTCAGATGGAACACCCAATCAATGAAAAGCACAACAGCTCTAAACTTCCTGGGAGTCACATTAGATAAAAAAACTAAATTGGATGACACACATTCAGGAGCAGGTAGCTAAATCTGTCAGCCCGTATCAAGAACTGTACAGTATAGATGTCCCTGGTTCGGGCACATTAGGTAAATTTTTCGACAGTCTAATCTACAGAATTGGCACGAGCTACGACCTTGTAACACTTCCTGCATGCGTGGGAGGGTACAAGGACAATATTTGGAAAGCGTTCTTATTCTGCGTACTTTAGGGCATCATTTCCGATACTATTTATCTCACCTCGTAAGGAAATAAAGGAATTAATCCAGGATAATATGCTGAATAATCAGTGACAAATTTATTGAAAACAAATATGTTTCAACCAATATTTATCAGTAAAGCCTCAATGAAAAGACTGAATTCATAACTAGACTAGGAACTCTTATAAATTTAATAACTAATTAATTTAATTGATGATAACTGAAATAACAATCATGTATTCAAATAATTAGTCATAAACTTTAAGATTATATTGTTTTAACATGTGGTTAAAATTTAGTAGATGCTGGTAGAGTCAGGCTGTTGGGGTGTTTGACTGACTAGTCCTGTTAAACATACATGTCCGTACGTAAATTGGATTTGAGGAGGAAATGGGTGTCGTCTCCGTGTTCCTGAGAATCACAAACCCAAACCTGTCGTCGTCCACCGAGGATGATGTCTTGTATAAAATTCGGTTCTAGATTTTTCCGAAACTCTTAAGGATAACAGAAAGAATTTAATTCAAATTACAAATTATAACTATATTATATAAATAATGATTCAGCCTTTATTATTTCAGTAACATAAAAGACAGTTTTTTAATTGAATGGCCGTTAATATTCGCTTTTACTAATGAATATTAATCATCAAAGAAACTAATGGTTTAACTATGCTGTTTATATCAAATTGTAATGCTTCTTGTATGGCGATGAATTTGAAGAGTGGAGTGATGGTTCGTATACCTCCCTAGTCATCATGCTGCAGTTCCAACACAGCCTGCTCTATCTAAAAAAATAGACATTTATCGAACTTAATAAAACCGTATATTTTGACCCATAAAGGATGTTCCAGAATTAATAAATAAAAAGGAAAATAAAGAAAATTTTATAGAATATCATTAGCAATTCTATTAGTAAAAAGATAAAGACAGGCAAACTATAAACAATTTTTAATGTGTTTCTTATTTTATTCATCAAATATAAGCAATAGGAACCTTCGAAAAAAAGGCAATCATCTAACAAAAGTCATGGTGTAAAGTACTTCTTTCCTGACCTAACTTTTCATCTTGCACTTACCTTGGAAATGACTAGCGTTTGAAGAGAATATGCAAAACATTTCTACGGAAAATAAATAGGAAAGCGAAGACAAATTACTTTATATAATATATTTTAAATACTCTCTGGTAAAGGGATGAACTTAAAGTGTAAATGATTAATTCGTCATTAACAATTCAACTCCATTAAGAAGCGGGAGGCAATGGATCTCGAGTTCAAGTGCTCCTAGAAGAAATCCTTTCCCTAATAATAAAACAGTATAGCATAGGATAGTTAAACAAGCTAATCGCAATCATGCTGGAAACAGGAATAAAATCCAGTTAATTGGCTGATTCTCAAAAACAATAAATGGCAAGTATAATAACAATCTCAACATGCTATTTAATACATAATTTTCATGTCCTCGCGTTTGTACGAATTAGAACTCTGGAGAACGAGAAGACAATTCAAGTGCCGTCTTCGTCATCTGTTGCCTTTAAAAATTCTCGAGGACCTTTTTGATATAGCCCTCGTGTAGCTGAAAAAGTACAATAATATAATATATTACAATACTGTGGCAGATAATATAGAAACAGACTTAATTTTAAATTCCAGAAGTATTACACTCATAAGTCCTTATCTTGTATTTTAGATTATTTCTGCTGTTAACTTCGGCAAATATTACCTAAAGGGGATTTTTAAGTCTTTTTAATATTCAAAATGTTATTTATTCAATGATTTTGCTTTACCCTGCAATAACTAAAAATGTATATAATCTCGTGTTATTTTCATCTCATAATTATAAAAGGAATCAAAATATTGCGCTAAAGTTGAATAAATTCTGAAAAGAAGGATACTAACACATTGAAGTACGTCTAAAATCAGCTTGTTATAAAGCTTTTCATTAAAATGTCATATATTTCCTCTTTTCTTTAACCCTCTGAAAGCCACAGTGCTTTGAAATCTACTTCTTTTAAAACTCAGAACGGCCGAGGTCAGAAATGAAAGTAGGTAAACATTCTCCCCCCCTCCTTCTGGGAAGAAAGAGGTCATTTACGTTGTGTGTGTGTGTGTGGGGGGTTCTTTTACCGTCTCCTTTATCGTATCCAAGCCCCTTGTTGTTTATATAGGGGTCGTTTACAAATTGTCATAAAACTATATATTTTCAGTAACATATTTTCTAAAAGCTTTATTTTTTACCGCAGAATATGATTATAACAGTAAAAGACAAATTTAATGCGGAAACATGATATTAGATTTTAATGAGCATGCAGGCACCATTTTGAAATCATTGCTGCGTGAAAAAATTTGATCATTTAAGAGTTATAATTTTTTTTTCATTCAAGAATGTACTCATCTAGATAACTCACTGTAAACACGTGATATATTATATTTATTGAAACCTAAAATAATAATTTTCATTTATTTAATGTGAAAGAAATTTATTTCCAGAGCAATTCCAGCTCAGATTTATTTAGTAGTATCTAAAAGAGAAAAAAGTTCAAAAGTTGGAAACTATAATTAAGATAAACATATAGAAAGCAAAATTATTTCCAGAGTAAATAAATCAAAATTTGCTAAAAATTTCAGAATTTAAAATTACAAAGCAGAACAAAAGATGCGACACCGGACAGACAATATTTACTTGGGCATGATATTCTTTTTTTTAGGTGAAACTTACTATTCATTAATATTGTTGATATGCTGCTATAACTAACGAAGTCATTTCCTGTCCTTTCCCTTCCAAATGCCTTTTCAAAGCACACAATTGTTACAAAATACAAACTGTAAATGCTACGAAGAAAAGAAAAATGTCGAATTTTAATGAATTTAACAATTACACCCTGGATTTTTCTAATCAACGGAAAATTTTAATTGAATTACTGTTTTAAAAATTACGTTTTCTGACTTTAGCCGCACTCTGAATGCATAACATCTGCTAATATTCAAATGATCTGTAAGATTTTTTTTGAAGTACGAATATTTAATTCATTCTATTTATAATCAAGACGTCTTAAACTTTTGGTAGGAAAAAGATTTAGCTTTGAAAAATACTTTATATGGTTACAAACACAATTTACTAAAAATATCAATGCATTTTATAAAGAACGAATATTTAAGTCATCGTATTCATAATTAAGACTTTAAAATATTGTTTGGAAAAAGACATGCTACAAACGCAATTTTTATTTTTTTAAAAAATCAGCACATTTTGTTTACATACTTTCCGATATTAGTTTTATACTAATATACATTAAAAAAATTTAGACGCTCTGAATTTCATTAAATCTAAATAGGATTTATCAATATCAGCAAACGATATTTTATTAATTTATTCCTGATATAAAACTTTCCAATATTCATGCATTTTAGCAGTTAGCAAGCAGAAAGAGTAATGTAAATTAAGCATCTGCTCTCGAACACTTTCTGGAGACATTAATCAAGAGTGACAGTGCGGAAACAACCATTGTTAAAAATATAAGATTGATCCTCGCCATTTTCTGACATTTTGAAAAGGAGAAGGAAATAAGCATGCGACAAGTTGGCCGCTCGGCCGTTTGTCCGGGAGTTTGCATGACGGGCCGGTAACGCCGTTGTGGCAGTCAGAAGGCTATATATACAGGATGATTCAAAATAAGTTTCCAAACTTTATGGGTAGGTCAGGCATACGATAAGTGTCCATAATCACATAGAAACATGAGTGCGAAAACGCAATCTGGAGGCAACAGATGGCATTTAAAGCTTGGATTCCTGTGTCTGGGCTGGAAAATGAAAATTAGATTTGAAGCAATTAGCAATTGGAAGAACCAGTGAAAAGCAATAATATCCCGTTTTTTCAATTTTATAATACAGCGCTATTTGTTAGCTTAATGGATGCAGTTATAATTTCGTTAAGAAGAACTTCATTGAATTTGAGCGTCTTCAAGTTAATATTTCAAAAATGTATGACTTCTTTGATAGCAAGTGATGTCATGCTTTCCATGTTGTGAAATTTTTCATTTATCTTGTCGCTTGAGCATTTACAACTTTTGGACCGCTTAAAGAAATAAAAAAACATTAATATAAGGAAATAATTTCAAAATTTTATTATTATCTTTAAATTTCTTTTTTATATGAAGGCTGGAGAGATGAATACTAGCCTAGTTGATTGCCATTAATGTGTATGACGAAAATGAAGAAGCGTGGTTGGAAATTGGCGAGGTTCTTACATACTTGTTTCAACCTGCAGTTCAAAAATGAAATGAAATTTTGCTGCGAAACGAGCTTGCATGTGCATAAAATGTAAAAATTTTGTTTCTGTTGTGAAATTTCTGCGATGTTTTAAAATGTCCTTTATATGGAAGTTCATATTTTAATCGTTCAGAGCTTTAATATTTCTGCATTTTGTGAGATTTAATAAAAGGTGATTTGTTTCACGAGTAACTGTTTTCTGTGCCTCTTTGGCTGTTACTAAGCTATAGCGAATGCTACAGACTGTAAATATGTTTTATTGAGATTTTGTGCTGCAATAATTCTCTAATTATAATTATTGTATCATGAGAAGCAGATTAATGCAGACATTCAGTTGTAACTTTGTATATGTGCAGTGAAACGTCATGGAATATGTATTTACTCATTTTATTATATTTATGTAGAATTTGAGGATTTCAATTGCATCTTCTGATGAAAATTTGTTTCTAAACCCAGTTTAAAATCGACACTTTTGTTTTATGAGAGAAATTAATGAAATAAAAAAATCATTAAATGTTTTAACGTAATATTAACATTGATTTTAAGATTAATTGCTTGCTGAGTCAAAATGGAAGTACAATGATTTCTCCCATTTTTATTCTCTTTTGCGAGTTATTTCTGCCTTTCTTAATCTGTATATAATATTTCTACTATCACTGCTTCAAATTCATTTATGAATAGGCTTAGTAAATCAATCTATATATTTTATTTTATAAAGCACCTGAAATTGTAATTAATAGAATTTTCATCCTTGTATTTTTCGACAACATAGTGTTCAATACAAATCTTTTCTAAATGCGAAGAATTTCATATAATAAATGCAAAAATTCAGGATATATGCTTACAACAATCGTAAAATGTAAAAGAAAATGAAAATGTTTTCTTTTTCTTTCGAACTTACCGTTTCAAAGCCTCAATATATCTTTCTGAAGACCTGATTCGTCAAAACTCTCATTGGATTAACCATTGTTCATTTTTCTTATTAAAGGTATGGTTATAACATATAATCATTAGTTTTACTACTTAAAAAATGAGTGATAATTTCATGTCTTGCGGAATTATTTCATAAGATGTCATTAACCGTCTGATGCACATAACAGCCAAGATAGCCCGTCATGCAAACTGTTAGACGACGGCAGAGCGCCCCAAAAGTCGTATGCCTACTTCCATCCACTTTTTGAAAAGGGTCGTTAAACGTTGTGGAGCAATATTATCTTTTTAACAATGATTCTTTCCCCTCTCACTGCCACTCTTGATTTATGTCTCCAGTAAGTGTTCAAGGTTTCATCTCCCACAGTGTCCGACATAGATTTAAAATAAAAATCACATGTATTAGAAAACAGATATTTATTTTTAAGGTATTTTTCTGTAGCGTTTAAGCAAAGAAGTCTAATTTCTTTCTCTAGAAAACAACAGTTGACTTCTCTCGTTCTTTGTATTTGCTCCCTTTACAAGTATCACCTTCTGAGATCCTCTCTTTCCCAGTTTTATGGAATTATCAAATTTTAATTCAAAAACATCTGAATTAGAGCCACCTTCATACATAAAACTTGAGGCTATCTATCTGAGTTTTCAACATACATCTTGAGATTTATGATGCGACATCTGTAACATACACAAATTTTCCCTCATCAAATTTTGTATGTTTGTATTTGAAATTGCGCCTTATTCCGGATATAGAAATTTTAAATCTTATGACATGTAGTGCATAGCCTAGTAACCTTTCTGCTCTATCACCAAGTCTTCGTCGATGTGGATTTGACATGTACAAACCTGCTCTCGATAATTTTCAACTACCTTTATGAAGCCTATAGTACCGCAGAATCTTAATCAGCGGTAATAATAACACGGTGATTTGAAAACACTGGAATGTAAAAAATGATGATAAGATTTTTTCCAGAAGCCATACTCTGCATATAAAAGCTCAAGCATTTGCACAATCAAATGCGGCAGTCTCTTTTATAGACTATTAGAGATTGGTGAAAAATACCATTACCTCGGGCTAGAACCGGGCAATGATAAACTGCATGGAATGCAACTAAAGTAATCGTAAATTGATTTTTTGAGTACTGCAGATTTATTAGTCACAGTGTAATCTGCATTTCTTCTGGGCAGTTGCTCCTTATAGTGCCGCTTGAAGGAAAGGTTTTCTGCTAAATGTTTTTCGATGCCAAGAAAAAAACCAAATAATATGCATGAAGTGCCCACTTTAAATCGGCTTATATTTTATGGTTTCTTGAAATATCTACGGATTGTTTGTACACTCTGTATTTACATTTGGGAAGAATTAAGTGGTTAGATGGCTTTAGAAACTGCGTAGTTTGGAATTAACATTTGGAAATTTGAAAAATAAGTATTACCACATTTAAAATTGAAAAAGTTTCTATATAAAATTTTAAAGTTTAACTCAACCAATTGAATAGATATTTCCTGTCTTGATTTTTTTTTCAATATAAAACCAGGAGATTTATTTCTGGGTTGGTAAATGAAAATTAGTGTTAAACAATTTGTTTCGGATGTAATTTGAAAACGTCAATGTCACAATACTTTTCGCATACACACTTCTTTCGTTCTTTGCACTGACCTCGTTCATAAGAAACTCCTTTTGAAATCCTCTCTTTACTATATTACCAGATTTATGGAATTATCAATTCCTAATTAAAAAACATCTGAATGTGAGCCACCTTAATATAGAACTTGAGCCTTTCTTTCTGAGTTTTCAACATGCATCTCCAGATTTATATGTGACACCTGTATCATGCACAATTTCACGTATCAAATTTCATTTGTTTGTATTTGAAATAGCGCCCTTTTCCGGCCATAGAAATTCTAAATCTTCTGGCACGTGATGCAAAACCTACTAACCTTTCTGCTTTATCACCTAGTCTTCGTCGATGTTGCTTTGACAAGTACAAACATGCTCCCGATAGTATTTCGACCGTCTTTATGAAGCCCATAGTACCGTAAAATCTTAATCAGCGGTAATAATAGCATGGTGATGTGAAAGCACTGGACCGTAGAAGATGAGGACGAAATGTTTTCCAAAAGCCGTACTCTGCCTGTAGAAGCTGAAGCATTTGCACAATAGCACAATCATCAAAATAAGGAGTTTAAAACTTCTTATTTTTTAATATACTTAGTTTAAATTATTATTTTAAGCAAAAAAATTATTAAAAAAATCACTTTTGGTTTTGAAAAAGGATCGTAGGAAACAAATAGTGTTAATTGTGTCATCTGTCAATCGACTTCTTACAGAGCTACAAATATAACCAGCGGCCGAGAAGTCCCTTTCTGCTTCTACGCTTGTCGGTTTTATTGTCAAGAAATACTTAATAGAAGGCAAGTATTTTCCTCTAACTGTTTCACTTTCATATGCAGTTATTTCCTTTTTAAATATTTTCTCAAAATCTTTCTCTTTTTTGGTATTTATGCTGGATTTGGATATCTTGCTGGATTTGCATTTGTAATTCTTTCTGTAATGTCAAATAATTTTTCAATGACGATGAATCTAAGTTATTTTCTACTATATTATCTACGTTTTCGCTAAAGTAATCATCTTGAATATCTTGTTCTTTCTAAGATATTTTTTAATTCTAGTGGCACAAATTTTTTTCAGCATAGTAAATGTATCATCAGTTCGTCTTGTAACATCATCATATTTTTTTATATTAATATTCATGTTACTATAGTGCGGCGTTCCTTCATCCTCACACACAGTGCCTCAGATAATTCAGCACTTAACACAGTGTCTTGAGTAAGCAACTTCTCTAAAATAAACTTTAGTGCTGTTTCAGCAGATAACAGGGTCGAATCTCTTCTGCATAGTGCCTCTGCAACCAACTTAAATGGCTGCAAACTGTCTATCAGGTCTTTTATTTTCGACCATTCTAGGTCGCTAAATTTTGTGTCATATTCTATATCAATCAAAGCTTTATTTATACACACTTTCAGCTTATGAAATCTTTCTATCATAGTCAGGCGCGGAGTGTGGTAGCGGGTGAGTCAGCGTCGAACGACTCCTACGCATCACGCATTTAAGTATCTACTCATGCAGCAACGCGAGTATTTTTTCAAGAAATAGGTTTCGTGTATTTTTTTTTAATTTACCGGATCCGGTGGACGTCTAATAATTCCGGATTGCAATCCCTAGCCGGGACCTACTAGCTTCTCTAGGTCAATGAATATTAGAATATTGAAGAAATTATAGGCTAACACAAATATATCAGAGAATGTAAAAAAATGTAAAGCATTTGCCCCTAATAGCTTCGATACTAGCGGGAAATGTTTTTCAGAACAATGAATAGTAAAGAATTAATAGATTTAAACAGTTCTAATATTTGCAATTGGGAAGAAACACTCTAGATTTTAAAAAAGAATAGACT
>BGPR01053132.1:0-10463 GCA_013235015.1 Araneus ventricosus | reverse complement strand
GGACTACAAGTGCACAATATCTGCTGTATAACCGATGCATTTGGAATGGCAGCCCTCAATAATATTTAATAATGTCAATATTTTTATGTTAATGGCAGGCAACGCGTGAAATCCAAACATTGTTTATAATTTAAATCAAAATTTGAGAATTAAGTGTATGAAGGGATTATATTATCACGATAACAAATGCTTCTGAAATTTAGTTAATTGATATGTTAATTATATTTAGGTTCCGATTTAAAGCAACAGCTCCCAACAAATTTAAATTCTCCCTCAATAATTTATGTGTATGAGCCTGTTGAACAGGATCAGAGAAGAATGAATTCCTAATGGCTAGACATGGAAGTTTGAAGAATGAGTTACCATTCATTCCAAGTGAGCAGAAAAACAAAGAAATTCAATTTGAAAAAAAAACTGTTTTAGAAGAAACCATCCAATCAGACGATGTCAAGGGTTACATGCTCCGCATGGGTTGGAATCAAATTCTGTAAGAAGCTTGACTTTCGCCAACTCTTGTAACCCGAAAGATCCTAAGAGAAGAGAAAGACAAAGCACAGATTGACCACAAAATTTTTTTATACATCAAAACAAGAACGTCAATAAGATTAATTTTAAACTTATTCTTCATCTGATTGAGGCTTAAGAGGACGGTGGATTCAGGATTTTTTTGCAAATTATAGACTTAGATTTATGAAATTTTTTGCTTAAATTTATATGGATATAAGTTCGTCAAATATCTTTAAAAAATTCTTTAAAACTAAATACATTATTTTTTTAAAAATTCTAATTTTTAAATATTTCAGTTGCTCCAATTTTTAATTTTTTTCTCTTAATTTTTCGCTGTTATCATATAAGAATACATTTGGTACAAAACGGGATATTATTTTGTAATCCCACTTAAAAGCTTATTTTCTATAAATAATTTCATGCATACGATATGAGTTTTCATCTTAATTTTGTAATTTTCCGAGCTAAAATTTGTTATTAACTATCTAAAAGAAGTCGAAACAAAAAATGAGTAACCATATTTATTTGATATATAAAAGGAATCTTTATTATAAATTTTATATAATCTCCTCAAAAAGTAAGGCACCTGGCACATTTCAAAGACATTTAAATCTGCAATAAACATCGTTTTCAGAAAAAGTCATTTAAAAATATACTTGCTCCTCTGAAACCATTAAACACTCATTTTATTTAACAATATAAGTTATAAAACTATTTTAATGATACATAAGCACATATTTTGTAGATAAAATATTAAGAAGAAAATTTGGTATTTCGGTCTTATTTTTTTTTGCTAATTTCATAGTCCCCGTAGCCCATTAACGCCCAGCGTCCTATTTATAGGACCGTAACATTTCACTTCCGCGGCTGAACAGAATAAATTCCATTTTTTATTTTTGGCTTTGGCAATGTAGTAAATAGGTATTTCCGAGCTCCAAAACCGTTTTCAACCATTTATACAAATTTTGATTTCAAAATGTCATCAATTTGAATTTCTATATTTTTTCTTTGATTTATTTTTGAGATAATGCAAAGAATTAGAAAGTGATTTTTATTTTTTGATATTTTATTATGTTTTAAAAATCTTTATCTATGTAAAAAAATAGTTTTGAAAAATAATTCTTTCGATTTTATTTTAAAAAAATAAAATAAAGGAAACCAAAAAGAAAATTTTTTATCCGAGTTAAATTTTACTTCACAGTTAACTCAGTGCCCCAAATATAATTTAATAAAAATTTATTGAAACCTATGCTTTAAATTAATGTGGGTGTTAATGGGTTAAATTAGTGATGTCCTTGTTAGATATCCCTTGTTGGGGTTGAAACGTGGCGCTAACAGTATCAACTGCAGGCGTCATATGACCTTATTCTATTCTCACACGTTGTAGATTGGCTAACAATATAACGAGTTCAGTTTCTTTCGTATTCGCTTTGTGGCGAAATCTCCATGTGCAGGCTTTTTCTGCAAAGATCACCCGTTCAGCAACCTCAATAATTAAACCCATAAAGTATAGTAATCTATAATATAAATATCCAGAGATGTCCGTAATTCAGGGCGGAGTTAGAAATATTGCCGTCCCTTTGGTCTTCGTCATTATTGAGCTAGGAAATCGCGCTATTAGTTTTTGCGTCAAAGAAGTCAGACAGGTGTTTTGGGGGGGAAATTAAATCAAGTGAGCAACGAACCCGCAACGTCGGTTTGAAGTGCAGTGTCTTGATAACTGAGCTATTGCTCCTTACACCCGTTGCTGCTCCTTTTATATATAAATTGACGGATATGTCGCCGTTAGCTATGGGATCGTAAATTTCACTTCATGTAACCGTTACTTATTCATTCTGGACTGTAGTAAATGTGAATGAGCTGCGTTCAGCAGTTTCCAGCAATGTCAATAATTAAAACTTTCGCTATATAAAACCGAAACATGCATTTAACTTTCAAGTGGTCAGCAATGCACTGACAGTTATGCTTCACTTTGTATTGTTCCAAATTGTCCTACTTTCTTTTACTTTGTCCTCTTTCAAGTCTGGACAGTAATTTGCTCATTTGGTTATTATTTAAGCTGTGCTAATTTTGAAACTTTTTACATAGAATTTCCTAGCAATACTATTATTTTATGAAAATTAGAAAAATTCGTTTCACTGAGTTTTACGCAGAAATCGGGATCTCACTGGATTTAGATTACGTCCATTTGCATATGAGTGGCCAGTAAATGTACATTTTTCGAAGAGATCGGTGATACAAAGAAGATTTGATTCATACAGATTCTAAAATACGCAATTTCGAATTTCATTTCGCTAAAAAGTTCTATTACGTATTTTTCTTCCAAATTCTAGTTTAATATATACTTGAATTATATTCATATAAGGCCAATTAAACTAGATTTTTCAGGTGATACAAAGAAGATTTGACTTATACAAATTTTAATATGTGCAATTTCGAATTTGATTTCGTTAAAAAGTTCTATTGCGTATTTTTCTTCAAATTCTAGTTTAATATAAACTGAATTATATTCATATAAGGCCAATAAATCTACATTTTTTAAAGAGATTGGTGATACAAAGAAGATTTGTCTTAAGCAGATTTTAAAATATGCAATTTCGAATTTGATTTCGTTAAAAAGTTTTAATGCATATTTTTCTCCTTAATCCTAGTTTAAAATTAACATGAATTATATTCATATAAGGTCAATAAATCTGCATTTTTCTGAGATTGGCGACAAAAAGCGGATTTACCTTACAAAGATTTTAAAATGTGCCATTTTGAATTTAATTTCGTTAAAAAGTTCTAATGCGTATTTTTCTTCCAAATTCTAGTTTGATATAAACTTGAATTACATTCATAAAAGGCCAATAAATCTGCATTTTTCAAACAGATAGGTTATACAAAGAAGGTTTGTCTTACGCGGTTTTTAAAAAGTGCAATTTCGAATTTGATTTCGTTAAAAAGTTTTATTGCGTATTTTTCTTCCACATTCTAGTTTAATACAAACTTGAAGCTTCATATATGTATTGGTATAATTTATTTAAGATTAGAATGATGCAATGTTAACAAGATGATAAGTCAAAGATGTTAAGTTAGTTAAAGTTAAGCAAAGTTAACTTTTGTTATACATTATCATAATGACTGCAGCTGCAAAGTGTATTTATTATGGGCACTTAACTTCTCAAGTTTATTGTGAAGTTTACTTATAACAAGCTATTGACATCCGAAGCAGTAGTATCGTGGTTCTGAATATGTTATTGTAAGCGATTTGGTGAATTTTTTCCCCTCTCATTTAAATAATCGAACATTTGTCAATAAAGAAACAGAAAAATAAACAAATATAAAAATAAATAAAAATCTTCAATTAAATAAAGCGTTCCATTTTTAAGATAACTTTTACGACTCTCTTTCCACCTCAGAAATAGATTGTTCAAAATGTAATTCGACACCTTTTTTTTATAAGTACGATTTAAATGCTTGATATACTTTTTGCAAGTTGCAAACAATATTTCTGAGTCAATTATGCGGCACTTAACTGCTTTCTTCCTTTCAATGCGAGAGATTCACAATCTTGAAAAAGTACTGTTATTGCGAGAGAATTTTTTGAGTAGATCCTTTCGGCTAGCTAACACGGCATGAAACTGTAATGCAGCTCGGTATGTATCAAATTTATTTAGCTCCGCTCTTTCAAACTCGAAGTTTCGTTCTAGCCTAAAAACCCAGCAGACGATTCTTTCCGTATCGTTTGTTCCGTTTCGAGCCAATCAGCAATCATTTAACACCGGGCCAATAAAAACTCTGAAGAATAGCACTTGGCTTTAGCAAGCGGGCGGAAAACAGTTCCTGCTTTCCTCAGCCTCAAGAAACTCTACAAGAAAAGCGTCGGGCTCTTAATCAACTGGAATCTAAGAGGATAAAAAACTGATCGTATCACATTTCTCTTATGCCTCAACAAATATCAAATAAGGATCAGTATTTATTTTCTGCATTTGATAACTAAACGCTTCTGCTTTAACATTTCAAAATTACCTTCTAACGTAATGAATGCTTTTCATATTTAAATCATGTTATGTTTATAAGTCAAACCGATTTTTCTTTATAATATTCTATATAGTATTTTTATATTGTGGAGAACTTCGACATTTTCGCATTTATAACCGAAATTTCAATTTTAATTAGACAGCATTCTTGAATTTACGCTTTCTTAATTTTACTAGAAAATCACCCGTCATGGTTTGACGGGTGCAAATTGTCTCTTCATTCGAGAGATTTCCCGTCAAATTTGACGTGTTTAAATAGATATATATGCGAGAGAAATGTTTAACATATATACAATATATAAATATATGCAAAATATGTACATAATATACAATAACTATGAAAAGAAATTCTCAGCTTGTCAAACGTAAGTCAAAAGTTAAAATTTCAAAGGGATTCTTTTTCGAAATTCTAATCAAAACAAAGCACTTCTCTGCTTGTGAAACGTCGCCAAAAAATATTATCAAATTCTATCTTCACGATTGCAATAAATAATCAGATGCATCGTGGCGTCCAAACTATATCACGCGCATGATATACCACTGAGGTGATTTACTACTTTCTATTAAAAAACGGAAATTAATTTGAAATATAGGATTAATATAATTTAAAATTTCTCGGGAATTATTGATCATAGCGAGATAAATTTTAAATCAATCGATAGCAAATTTTATTTCACTATTTTAGAGCTATTAAATTTGAAATTAGAACAACAATTACTCTTTAAAATTTAAATTTACTGAAATTTAGATTTATCTAGCAATGAGATAATGCCGTTTAACATCTCGCAGTGCTATGGCGCGAGTTTTATTGTTGGTGACGCCAGAGCGTTACCGGAGGATCTGGGCTATTATATTAGTAATATCATGAATATTAGAAATGTCTTAAAGTCTTGAAGTAAATAAGAAAATAGTAATAATTTTAAATATCTTTTTGCATTTACTATTTATATGTAGGATAAAATGGTATAAACAAAAATTGTTGATTGCCAAGAGGGTTTCAAACTGATTAATTTTTTAATTTCCTATCGTGGGAGCAACAAGTCATTCTTGTTTTAGATTAGAATTAACCTCTTCTCGTATCATAACGCGTCTGTTTCGTAGATCAAATTACAGAATTTTTTATGTTTACAACTGAATATAAGTCAAAGTAGCAATTAATTTAAAAGACAAAAATCCTTTGGACACGCTTAACTATTTCAGATGTCTTTGTTTTTTCTCGTATACGAAGAGAAAGTATTGTAATCGTCAAAAAATTCGAAATCGAGAGACCCCTCGTTTTAGACCTCCCTGAGTCAGAAAAACACAATTTTGGAATTATGTCTGTCTGTATGTGTGTGAAGACGATAACTCAAAAACTATTAGAGCTACGGGGATGAAATTTGTATGTGGTCTTGACACATAATTTGTAGGTTTCTACCAAATTTTGGATAAAATACGTCTACGGGAGGTCTGTCTGTCTGTCCACGTTCATGTGAACACTATAACTCAAAAACTTGAATAGGTTAGAATTTGGTACACAGTTTTATCATCATGAATGTAGATTCATAAAAAAGTTTTGGCCAGATCCGTCAAAGGGTTGACTCTCTATAGATCTGTATAATCGCGAAATTGAGTGCACAATAACTCTTTAAGATAATGACTTAGATATATGAAATTTGGTATGTGGCAAAATAACCTTAATTGTAGATTTATGTCCAATTTTCGTTTCAGTCCGTTAAAAAAAGTGGTTCAAATTGCATATTTGTTTCAAAATGCACATTGCGACTGTGTGTTGGCGAGCGTTTCGCTTATTTTACTCAAGTTAGCATGGTTGGCTTTTGACTTTGGCGATCTCCTTAGGAAATTGTAGCTAGCGGAAATTATGGCAACCGCCTAAAACGAAACTTCGTACTGACATTCTCCAGATGGACGCCTGTGATTAACCAGATGTTTGGTGAAATCTTGTATGATATCTATAGTAAGATTTCGTACTCAAAAACGTTAAATAAAGTTGTGGTACTCTCAGCAGGCGTAAAAATTGCAAACATACGCAATTCTTTTTGCAAAAGATTAAGTTTTTGGGATTCATAAATTTGATATGTTTCATTGTAAATCACCATACATAATGTTTTTCTCAAAATACCCAAACATTGGGTAAATACCCCAAAAATATTTACCTACCCACTAGGTGTTTACCCACCCCACATTATTTTATAGGGATTGAAACACCGGTAAATGTCTCTAACAGAATGCGTCATCGAACTAGGAGGTTAAATAAATTCGTTGAATAAGGGATTAATTTATTCCATTATTTATCTACATTTAAAGTTCACCCTTTTATATTTGTAACAGAGGAATACATCTTTTATTAATTTGGACTCGGTGATTAATTTTCTCAAATGTTTTCATGCCTTTCGAGCTCATTGAATTCAAACCACTGCTTTGTAGAATTTCAAGTGCTCAATGCCTGCATTATGATTGCGATTCGCTGAGAATTTAAAACGATGAAACTCAACAATATTTCACGTAAGACCAATATTTTTATGCTTATGTATTTTATCGCTTGGAATCCAAATATTGGCAACTCTTTAAGGTGAAATGGAACATTTAAAGTTTCCAATTTTTTTAGGTTTCTTTTATGATTGCATTTGAAATCTTAAATCATTCTGGACATTACACAAATACGGTTTAAATAGTTTAAAAGATATAACTAAAAATCATCTACATACATAAAAAGTTTAGAAAGTGTTATTTTTCTTTATGTCTTATGCCTCTTTTTGCTTATGTCTCAAAACTGCATTTGCAGAGTTTGCGAGCAGGTGTTTTAAAATATTGTTCACTATGAAATATTTCATTTATGCTTATACAAACACAATGAAGAAATTCATGCAATTCCAAAGCATTATGTGTTATCGTTTGTTTTCAGTGCTTGGTATATAATTTTTAAGAAAGAAGTAATATCATACTTTAACCAAATAAAAAATAAGTACAATAATATTAACCATATTGCATGATTTTTAAGCTCTGTTATTTGGGTGGAAATTTTCATAACATGTTTTGGATGAATCACTTAGTGTTTTCATGATTTTGAGATAACACAGTTGCTGAATAAATCAGAAAATAAGCAAAATTAAGCATTTCTTTTCACAATTTTCAATCATCAGTCCTTAAATCAGATTTCCCAGTGACTTAACATAAATATTTTTGTACCGAAGAGGTTGAATTGCATTTATGTGTCAGCCATATAAATGGTATTAATTTTCGTCCAAATGTCAGTGCATAAACTCCACCTCTGTGAATCATTGTACATATGACGAATAGTCAATAATTCTTTCTTAAGAATTGTCTAAAGGCATTTTGTGCATTTCAGAGACTTCCTTTTGTCGCAATGCTTTTCGGTATCAAAAAGGAATTGACACACTGTTTTGAGCTGTTTGCACAAGACGGGAAAATATATGTAGGCGAAATCAAGCTCGGAGCCTCAGCCTATTCAGAAGCGAATCTTTTCCAAAATTTTGAAACAAAACTCCAGAATAAATATTTGCTAAATTTTAATTCTGCGTTGTTGATACTCACTGTTTTGAAGCTGAATAAAACTACTGCATCGCATTGGTTGGCGTATCTGCTTCTTGTCGAGAATTTATCTTCATTTTTTTTATAATCTTTTATGTTATTGGAAGAAGATGTTGTGACATTTGGCATTTTCTATAGCTGTCGTTATAAGTGAAATTTCATTCCGTTATACAGAGCATCTCTGAAACAGTCTAAAATAAACTAACATTTAAACCTTTGAAACATTGCAGCGCTTTAAGCGGCATATTGGCAATTTTTTTCAAAATTACCTCCCCTTTACGTTACGTTTTTTCATCATAATGTCTTCGTAAAATGTGTAGAAATGTTGTCAGTTATTAATAATTGTGCAATGGTAAGAATCATAAAAACCCATTTACGTTACGTTTTTTTATCATAATGTCTTCGTAAAATGAGTAGAAATGTTTTCAGTTATTAATAATTGTGCAATGGAAAGAATCATAAAAACCCATTTACGTTACGTTTTTTTATCATAATGTCTTCGTAAAATGAGTAGAAATGTTTTCAGTTATTAATAATTGTGCAATGGTAAGAATCATAAAAACCCATTTACGTTACGTTTTTCATCATAATGTCTTCGTAAAATGTGTAGAATTGTTTTCAGTTATTAATAATTATGCAATGGTAAAAATCATAAAAACCCTTGTATGTTAGGTTTTTTATCATAATGTCTTCCTAAAATGTGTAGCAATGTTTTCAGTTATTAAAAATTGTGGAATGGTAATAATAATAAAAACCCATTTACGTTAACTTTTTTATCATAATGTCTTCGTAAAATGTATAGAAATGTTTTCAGTTATTAATAATTATGCAATGGTAAAAATCATAAAAAAATTAATTCAGAAAAATATTTCTTCTGCTGAAAAATTCACTGCATATCTTATCCTTTGGAAAATGATATGGCATTTTTTAAATGATATTTGATTAGAATATTTTTTGTAAATTGCGTAATAGAAGGAGAATATAATTTTTTAGAAAAGCAATGATACCAACTGAAACCGAATATGGGAACTAATACAAGTGTATATTGGAAAGGTTAAAATTTTGTGCTCCATTGGCCCAACTTGGGCAACGGGGTCAACTTTATGGTGTTCTGCCAGGGTTTCCTAGAGAGAAAAACCAGTACTCGTCCAGAATGAATGCTCGTCACTGCGGCCCCGGTTCTGCCGAAAATGAACTAGTTATCCGATTTGCCGATTCCCGACCAATTAAGGAAAAGATCAAATAAAATTTGGGAAAACTCAGTTTAAACAGTTGAACATGAATCTTTTAACATATGTATGCATCGTTTCATAATTGAAAATACAATCAGTTTTATAATTATATAAAAATTGAATATTATATTAAAATAAAAATAATTTTTATAATATTCAAATTATTTAATAAAAATTTGATTCTTATAAAAAAATCAAATTTTTTATTGTAATCGCTAAATTTGAATTATTATATTTTGTTCTCTCGTTTCCCAAACAAGTTCATATGCAGCTACGAAGAGCTTTTGCGGTGCAATGAAAAATGTAGAAAGCGAATGAAGTAATGGGAACTGATGGAAATAATTATTGCTGTTTGTTGGCGCAATGCGGTCAAATCCATGGCCCTTGCACCATAGAACAACCAAACCAAACGGTAAAGACAGTTTCGAGAGAAATTGTCAACTCCCTTTTGCATAATTTGTGGTTTAGCCAAAGCCAAGATGCTGCTAGAAATTTAATTATTTGGCTTATTACGTAATATAATAATTAATTTCGTTCTGTGTTTCCTAATTTCATTAAATGTAATTTAATGAAATTAGGAAAAACAGAACAATACATTTCTAAATAAATAAGCAATGTATTTCTTATCTTTTTGAAAATAGGACTTCTAATTGTGGATGCAAAATTTTATCATATCAGGTTCAACCAGGGATGCTCCTGGTCGCTTTAACCAACAGTCCACATTTCCCCCTCGTAATGCTAACTTGGCTTGATGTGGTAGAACAATAGCAATTATAGCCTTCACAATTCGTTAAATCTATAATTATATTACAATTACAAAAAATAATGCTTTTTCGTTTCTAACACTTAGAGATGAAGTGTTCGAAAAGATTTTGTTATCCGCTCAAAATAATTAACATGAATGATTATTGATGAAAATAAAATATGACACTCATGAATAATGAATCAAGTATTACTTAGTCATTTCTTTTGAAGCATCTTCTGCAACTGTTACATAAAATTAAGATACAAATCGCTTTAAGGCATCATCACTTTTAAACGACATACCTTTATTTCGTCATATAGTGAAAAGCTTAAAACGTGAGAATTTCAGTTAACAGATACAGAAAAAATTTCTGCTGAAATCATTGGAAATTTGCTACTGCGTGAC